>MU182127.1:124660-135236 GCA_016904865.1 Pissodes strobi
TTATCTAACGCCGCGATAAGCTTTAGGGATCAATTAAGCTCAACTCACCTTGCTAACGCTCACGCCAAAAAATTAGCAGGAAGGATTCACACAGCCTCCGAAAAACGATATAGCTTTTTCGCGTTCGTAAGCCGAATGGAGAAGAAACGCTTCACGATAAATGTTCTGCTGCTTTTTTCGAACAAAATCTTTGTCCGGTTTCTTATAAGTCTAGGTTTTTTTGGTGCACTTAGCTGGATTGGATTTAGGCAAAGTTCTATTGCTGGAATAAAATCTGTCTGTACTTATTCTCCCCGACCACTCAAGTCAACAAAATGAGGACTTTTTAATTGTTATATTTTTCCTTTAGCTTGACCGTAACATAAGGAGATTTTTCTGTAATATCATCTGCGGTACATTTATTGGAGAAATCTTTTAAATCCAATGAAGCCATTTCCTCTTCAGGCAGAATAATGTTTTCTCTCGTGTTATCTTGAACCATAGCGTGATCAGTAAGGTTTTCAAGTTCGTGTAATATTTCGTCTATTTCAGTTTCATTAAAACATATATATTAAGTTTCATTAAAATCTGCACATGTCATTTAAATTTTTCAATTTTTTCTTAATTTCTAGTTTTTATCTTGGAAACGGTCAAAGGATCTATTTACATCTTACCATCAATAAAATACATTTTTAAAAAACATTTATTATAATAATATTATTCAAAAATTTCACGTTTACGGGGCCGTTATCTCGAAAACTAAAAATATTATTTTTTTTTCGTAAAGAACTTTTTGTTTGTCTTCGTGTTCTGTATCTAAATTCAAAATTTTAAGTCGATCCGAAAAAAAAAACGGTAGGCCCCTCCGCTAGGCTCCAATAGATCCGGCTCCTATTGGTTAAAATAAAGGCAAGGGCAATACAAAATACGGTTTTGTCTGGAGCCTATCGGTTAAAAACCTCGCGGGAACCTAGGTTATAATTCAGGGGCCAAATGAAAAATATGGATAGTTTTGAAAATTCGATATCGAAAAATTAAGGTTCCCCTAGGCTCCTATCGCGGAGCCTATCGGCAGACCCAACGAGGTCGGATTGGAACTCGAGACCGTCCTAACCCCCTAACCCAAATTTCAGCCCTCCAGGTCGAACAATACCAAAAGTCCCTATTTAAAGGCCCCTAGGGACTTGAATTTTTTGGGAGGTTTAGGCCAATATATATTTGCGTCGTCGAAAACTCCCCAAACCCGATTTTCATGTTCATGCTCCTTATTGTACGCTTCTGAATCACAAATATTCGTTGCAAATCCGAACTACACCCCCAGAAAATTATTCCATATCTAATTAGTGATTCAAAATTTGAATGATAAACCATTTTTAGTGTTTATCTGCCTAATATCCTCATACTATAAATACCCCACTTTATTTAGACCCAAACCCAGCTGACAACTGTGCTCTTTCCAATCTAGAAATTAATTTATATAAATCCCCAAGAATTCAGTATGACCCGGTAAGGGTGGATCCTTATTAACAATCCTTATGGTATCAGGAAAGTTTATTTGATTCTGCCTTGTTTGAAACAAAATTACACTACTTTTCTTTTTGTTAACAAGTAATTTATATTGTGTAAACCATCTACTGGCTTCCTGAAATGCCCTACCAGCATTGATTGCCAATTCAGTAAAAATTGCATCCGCAATCAGCACATTAGTATCATCTGCAGAGTTTGTTATAGAGCAATTTGACTGGATATGATTTAATATGGTATTTAGGTAATTTACATACAGTATAAATAAAATCGGCCCCAATATGCTGCGCTGGGGTTATTTGATTCAATGTTGGACCTATAAGTGATACCATTACTGCTTATCAAGCTTCTTTGAATAGATAGGCATACATGGGAATGTGTTGGATTACATAAGAAAACATGAGATTACATGAGTCGTGTACACCGGAATACATTGGCGGTTTACGCATCGGAAAAATCTGTATCGTGATGAATCTCATTAAAGTCTCTTTGCCAGTGAATTTCTGTTGAATACAATATAACATTTTGAGTTCGAATGGAAATTAGTTGCAATTAATAGAATGAGAAAAAACGCAGGTAGTAGATAACTAATCAGAAACTCATATGGATAGTTAGGAGATGACCGGCAGTGTCAGTTATAAGCAGAAATAAATTTAAATAAAATCATAAATTATTAGTTAATTACAATATTACATAAAACAAAGTATGTATTCTTAACAGAAACGTTTAATAAAGGATGATGATTCACTTGGAAAACATTTACCCTGTATAATAAGTAGTATTTACGGATAATGACGAAGACTCGCCTTATACGACTTTTTGTGTCAGGGCGTATTTATGTTTATTTAGCCATCATAAGTGTTAGAAGTTTAACAATGTATAGGTACTCTTAAATATATAAATGATATCTCGAAACCTGATTAGGTATATGGTTGGTTTCATGAAATGATTCGCGCAAGAGATACAAATATAATATATCCTGTTTTATTTGTATTTTTCTTTTTAGCCTTTACTGTCTGTGTATATGAACATCAATTTACTAGAATGCCTATTATAAAATTTATGTTTGATTCAGGTTATTTCGGATCAGTTTTTATTTAGTTATAAGATATACTTTGGATCCCACAATTTCTTTAAAATTGAGTTATACCACTACCAAAGTTTACAGAATTAAAAATATAAGTTCATTCACTCCGCTCCATCGTCAAATTCCACTCCGCCACTCCCCGCCTGCCCGGTAGACTGGTGCCAGTCCACAGTGGAGACCTGGGTGATTAAGTTTATTTTAAATTTGTTTACGATCCGGCGTATAGGGTGAGATTTCAAAAATAGCGGTTTGTTTTTGGTGGATTTCTGAGTAAAATGTCTAGTCGAAATATGTGTTCAGTAGTTGATTGTGAAAGACGAATGGCATACAAAAGGGTAGGTATGTATTAGTTTATTATAAGCTTTTATTTAACTTCACTTGTATGTTTGGGTCAAATCTTACAAGTTAAATTTGTCCTACTTCCCATCAATGTTCAATATTAATATCGATTTATAGTGAGTACAATAGAGTATGTAATAAAAAAAACTTGCAGGTGTCTAGCTTGGAAAAGTGCCTTAAAATTTATAGGATCCTACAAATATGCGAATGATACACCAGTGTAATGCCATAGCAGCATTAGAATGTGTGGTTTGCATTTTAATGAAAACAGTTTTGCAAATTCTTCTAGGAGCTGTATACATTCATATGCTCTGTTCCATCAACCGGGTTACCAACTAAAAAAGGTAACTTAATCAGATTTTGTGCATTTGCAAAATAATGTAAGATGGGTGCAAATATAGGTTTATCCACGATACACTCACAACGGTATGCTCCTCGATCGACACAATTTGAGTCTCTCGCGCATATGACGTATCATGGCAGACAGCGCGCGAGTTCATTACGCTGTGTTCCGTAAACACTCACGTATTAATTAAATGTTCTTTCGCAATTTTCAATATTTATATTTTATCTAAGAATAAAAAGTATTGCCGGGATTTTACTGTATGTTACTTTTCGTTGTGGATTTGAACTTGAATATCATTTTATTCTATACAAGGTGCCACACCGAAATGTTTAACTGTGCCGTGGATACTTGTAGAATTACAGCAGAGTTACAAAAGCTACAAATATTAAGTATTTTAGGTTCCCTAAGGACATTAATTTGTCAAAACAATGGGTAAATGTTTGTCGAAGAGAAGACAAAATAAACCTTCTTTTTTTTTTATTGTTATTTTGAAATATTTTAGCACGAATATGTTCAATCCATTTAGCTTGAAAGGAATTTTTGTTGTATTATTAGGTACATAATGATTGTGAAAATGTTTTAATATAAGTATTGATAAACTGCATCAATATCCTAACATTTGTTTTATTAACTTGTTCAATTACTGATAATAAAATTGTATAAACTAAAATAAATGTTACCTTTTAACTTTGTATCAAAATGTTTCTATGCGTAAATAAAAAACCCATTTCTATTACTTCGTTCTATTCTATTTATTATATCTACTCCAAAACATAAACTAACTACAACCATTGATATTACTGTTACTATTTCTAACTATTCCTTTTAAAGAGATATAAAACTTTCTGTGACAGGTGATATAATAATATGATTGTGTACTCGTATAATTTATAAATAAATATAAGCATATAATATATTGACAGCCACAGAAAAACCAATATATGCTTTAAAAACCAATCGCATGCCTTAAAACTGCAATAATGCATTTAATTTACATGCTGTTAATATGCCTGGCTGAGAAGTTTGTCTGCCACGTGACGTCACTGTGGCGAGCGTGACCGAGCAACCATGCGCAAGAACATACCGTTGTGAGTGTCTCGTGGGTTTATCTAAAAGTCTATTACTTTACATTTTTTGCTAATTAGTTATTGTGGTAAAATTAACGAAATATAGAAATTGCTAAAATGTAGATAATTAATTTTGCAAAACTTTTTTTGCAAAGCTATGATGTAGTTCATCTCCAAAATAACTTAAAATAGAGAATTTTGCACGGGGCATTAAATTTCATTGTTGAAGTAAAAAATACAAATTTTATTTAAATATGCAATCGTATTTACCGTAATTTTTTAAAAATATGCTGAATAAGGCCTTTACGTTTTCATATATTTTTTGCGACTTCACAAAATATATTTTTCAAAATTTTAATGAAAACATATTTCATTATTTAAATTCCTCCATTTATTACTTACTAAGCGGAAAATTTTACTCTATGTTCCCAGTAGCCCTTTAACCAAGGTAAATCGCGCCAAACTCGGCTCTTATTGCCTCAGAACCCCCTACATTTTTTTAACGTCGCGTTGCGTCCTCGGCCCGCCTTTGATATGACGATTTCATTGAATTGGCACTTAGTGTACCGACTTATATTTTTAATTCTGTAAACATCTACTCATAAAGACATACTTTACAGTATGCTGAAATGATTCAGACTTCAGCTGGCTTGTGGCGCAATCTATTGACAGTTATGTTAACCCACAGACCCCGATACACGAATTTTCCGTTTGGCAATAATGGATTAGCCCGCAATAGCTGATTTCTTTTTATGCAATATTGAGTTATCCCTCATGTTTGTGCCGGTGAATATCCTAAAATCATCTTTTAGCATGGATTTAATTAATAAAAAGTAAAAAACTGTTTAGGCCTAAACGTGTTTGAAAGTGTAGAGGTAAGTTTTTTTATATTTTATATAGAAAAAACCATAAAAGAGATTGTCTAACCTATCTTTTTTTTTTAAATGTGTTTTATTTTATTTTTTGTAATGCAATTTTTCTAAATTGTGCTTTGTTTTTTATAGACCAAATATATGTTTTGTCTTTTCAGTCATTTATTTTCTTGATTTTGTGGGTTAACTCATTATTGCTAATTTCAGAATGAATCCAACAAGTCGTGGAAAGCGGTTGGTCGAGATGGCAACAAATGTAGCACAGGCGCAGCAGACTTTAGATGACAATGAGTCTGAGTCTGAGCCCTTTCAGTCTTCCGGTAGTGAATACCGTCCATCAGATATAGAAGAAAATACTAAAGACGAACAACTTGATTGCTCCGAACAATAAAATAGAAATGGCACTGAAGATATGGAAATTGAAGAGTCAAATAATATTTTAATCGTTGGTCGCCCAAGTCGGGGAAGAAAAAGAAAATACGTGACGCAAAATAGGGAAGTAAGGAAGAAAAGGTGTAATTCAAATGAATTGTATTTTTCTGCTAAAGACAAAGAAGTAGTACCTAAATATTTTTTTGAAGACTTTAGATGTATTTGTAAACGAAAATGTATCGAAATTGTGCCACTTGAAGGAAGGAGAAAATTGTTTTGGACCATAGAATAATTTTCTGCCAGATGTGCTTTAATAAAAACCTGTGTAAAAGTGATAAAAAAAGATGTTACACAAAAATCGAATCAAAAAGAAAACTAACAAGAAAGTATTTTATTGCTGGAAAAGAGATCTGCAAAGTAGCATTACTGAAGACTTTACAGATTACCCAAAATAGAATTGATGTAGCTTTGAAGAAAACTTCCAGTGAAATGATAATAGAGGATAAAAGAGGATTACTAAGTGGAGGAAAAAATAAATGTCCAGAACATCAAGTTTCTAAAGTAATTGAGCATATTGACTCTTTTCCGAAATATATGTCACATTATCGCAGAGATGACACCGACTCAATGTTTCTTAATCCTGATCTAAATCTGGCTAAAATGTACGACTTATACGAGTTATTTTCCACTGATGTTAAGCTCGTTAGCTTGGCAACATACAAATCATTTTTTTTTCAAAAAATTTAACCTTAAATTTAAACCACTAAAAAAGGATACATGCTTGACATAGGACACATTTCAAGTCAAGACATTAAATTCGTCGGAAACTGAAAAAGAAGGTTTAAAAGCGGCTCATGATATTCATTTACAAAAAGCTGCAACATTAAGAAGCAAAATGAACGAAGATCTAGCTGAAGCTAAAACTAATCCAGAAGTGGAAACCCTTACCTATGTTCTACAAAAACCACATCCAATACCAAAGATTCCTATAGGAATTGCATACTACCATAAACCTAACTACTCCGAATAGACGCTCAGTGGGCATAGCCCATAGAAAAATGCTACAATTGTATCGAGAGATGGCGCCACCATTATTACGAATTAAATTTTATCGTATTTCGTTGCTTGCCAAACAACGGCCAAACGCCTTTCAGAACTCGGGTCGCTCGCGCTGTTGCCAAATTTAAATGTACTTAAAATAGATTATGTATAATAATTAAATATGAAAAGAGGCTTCTATTTTATTTCGGTTATTTACTTATGATTTTAAATGTTGCAGGACCGGAGTTTTTTTATTTACAGTTTGTGGTTTTTTACTTTTTAGTAACAATTAATAATTACCTAGGTATTGTTATTATTGTTAGTACGTACCTATATAGGTATGATAATAGGTATAGACATACTTTTTTAGTTATTTAGGCGTACCTACCTATTATAGGAACTTAACATAACAGGTCCTATAATATAATTATTTTCATGATGTGTAAAATTACTAAAAATCTTGTACCTACTACCATAAACCTAACTATTCGGCGTAGTTAGGTTTATGCTACTACTACACTACAGTATATGAAGTCTAAAATAATGTATAGGTACCTAGGTAGATACCTATCAAATTTGACCGCGGATCCGGAACAATAAAAACATTCAATAACTAATATTGAGCAATAAAATTATCACCCTTATTTCGTAAAAACGTATAAAAATGCTCTCTTTCATCTTGCGAATATTCATCAAAGACTGTTTCGCGGAAAACTGCGGCCGGTCCGGCGCGATGCATATGAACTAAAGTAAGACCTACGTGCTTGCTCGATCCTCCAGCAAAAAGATATGAGCAAAAACCGCGCGGCGCCCTGCACGGCGCGCGTAGCTAAATTTTCCAAATAATCGCAATTGCAGCAAGTTAGGTTTATGTCAGGATCAAGTGTTTGCGGAGCCCCCACAATTCATACGACATTAATTATTATTCTCCTATTTTTGACTATAATATTTTGATATTATTATTGTTTTCAACATGTCAGGCATCACCTGTTGTTTTTATAACCGCAATAATAATCGAATAAATCATGGGATTAAATTATTTCGAATTCCCCTAAAGAACGACGAACTTTGCAAAAAATGGATTTTAAATAGTGGTAAGAATAAAACTTTCAATGAACCTTGACGTTAATCTGGAGGAATAAAACTGGGGATTAGTCAAGAACTTTATCGAAACATATAATAGTGGGCATAATACCTCGGGCCGCTTCATACGGGTGTCTCAAATTTGAGATATGACGTCATCGACTATTTTTTAAATGAAAGTCCTTTTTTATTATTCTTTTAAAGGGCATAATAAAGTTTCAGTTCGTCACATAGTCATCGACGTGTGCTAGCATAGTTTAGTTATCGAAAAAAATATATCTCTCCTTTACACAATTTATTCCAAAGTTAGAGACTCGCACTGTATACCTACGAGCCGCCACTGCTATACAGGGTGTTCGTTAATGACAATGCTAATATTTAAAAGGTTAATTCTTGGACACATTTTAAGAAAAAAACTTATTATGAATGTATGCCCTAAACAACTTAACTTTTAGATACAAGGGGAGGTAAAGTTTAAAAAAAAAAACGTTTTTTTTTATATAATAAGTGCGATACTATTGTAGATATCTTTATGAAATTGGGTACACGTCTTTTAGGCATCAAGATGTATTTTCTGTTGTACAGACAGTTTTTTTTCAGTTGCGTCCGTACCAGTTTTGCATTGAATATTTTTGAAGAAAAATATGGTACGCACCTTTATCTTAAAATAAAAATCTTTTTTGAAATCCGCATACATTTCTAAACAAATTTGATCAGTTGGTGTTTTTAAATCCGATGCAAGGCTTTCGCTTAAAAAAATCACTAATCGTTTCTTTGCATGGTCATAACAATTACGTTAATGACAATATCACAATGTAGAGAATTAGATTTTATTTTTTTAGGTGAAAACCGTGTGTCGGACTAAAAAAAAATCAAGTGATCAAATATTTTCCTTAAGAAATAAGGATTTCAAAAATATATATATTTTTTATTTTAAGAAAAGTCAGTGGCGTACCACTGCTTGTCTAATAATAGTTTTGCCAGAAAACTTCCACAGGCTACTGATGAAATAACTCTGGATTTCTCCTGCGACTTTTAGTAGCAATTCGACGCAGGAGAAATCCAAAAGTGTCTAATAATTTTTTTTTTAAAGTTGACCTCTATATCGGGTGTCAACGAAATCGTTTAACAGCGCACCATTCAAATGCTTTTTTAAGGAGAAATTTGAAATTTTGGCTGAAGATATGATTTATGAAAACTCAGATTTTCCACTAAAAAACAAATGAATATCACTTCCGGATTGATCGGAAGTGAGCATGAGGCAAGAATTTCAAATACAACCCTGCAAATATTTTCACATATTTGAATAGAGCTTGAAATTCCCTTTTTAGCGATGTATCACAAGTTGTCATTTTCTTTCAAAATGGTGGCGTAGAGGGCATTTATTCCAAATTCAATATGGCGGCATTTTGACATCACCAATAGATTTTTTGTCAAAATGCCCGTTGATATCGGAGACAAGATAGGTTTTCTTACAGATTTTTCTCACTGTTGGAAATTCTAAATAATTGTTATAAAATTGAAGCATTTTTAGTATTTCCTTAAAATGTCAAAATGTATGTACATTTTTCTCGAAATTTTGAATAGAACCCTATACATATTTTTAAACAATTAGATAGAGCTCGAAATTCCCTTTTGAATAATGTATCACAAGTGGCTATTCTTTTAAAAGATGACGTTGTAGAGGGCATAATTCAATATGGCGTCGCGCCGCCATATTTAATTATGCTATCAACAACGCCACATTTTAAAAGAATGGCCACTTGTGTTACATCGCTCAAAAGGGAATTTCGAGCTCTATTCAAATGTGGTAAAATATATTCCGGTTTCTATTCAAAATTTCGAGAAAAATTTACGTAAATTTTGACGTTTTAAAGAAAAACTAAAAATGCTTCAATTATAACGCTTATAACAATTATCTATAATTTCCAACAATGAGAATAATCTGCATGAAAACCTATCTTGTCTTCTATATCAACGGACAGTTTGACAAAAACTCCAATGGTGATGTCAAAGTGCACCCATATTGAATTTGGGATAAATGCCCTCTACGCCGCCATTTTGAGAAAAAATGGCAACTTGTGATACATGGTTAAAATGGCAATTTCAAGCTGCAGTGTTGTGTTTGAAATTCTTGCCTCCTGCTCACTTCCGGTCAAGCCGGAAGTGATCTTCATTTATTTTTTAGGGAAAAAATGAGTTTTCATAAACCATATCTTCAACCAAAGTTACAAATTTATCCTTAAAAAAACATTTGAATGATGCATTGTTAAATGATTTCGTTGACACCCGGTATATCTCAAAAGTTAAGACCTTTAGGGCATATGTTCATATGAAGTTTTTTCTTAAAATGGGTCCAAGAATCAGCTTACCGCTTTTTAAAGCGGCAAAAGGTTTAATTCTCCCCAGTGTTTCTAGTATAAGAGGTTGGATTGGAGAATGCATCTTTAAACCGGGAATCGACAAAACTGTCTTAAATCACCTTCAAAAAAAATATTCTACCATGCCTAGTGAAGAACGGAAATTTATTTTGGCTCTTGCCGAAATGTCGATTAAAAAAGATTTGGAATATTCCAAAAAAATAGAAATTATTGAGGGTTCCGAGGATCTTGGTCCATTAGGACGTCTTCCGAAACATGCTAAACAAGTTTTAGTTTTTTCTATTCGAGGCCTGTATCACAAATTGAAATTGCCTTTGGCATATTTTGTTTCCGGGACATCGGTAAAAGGCGAAAAATTGAAATCTTCAATTTTGTACGTCCTCGATAATTTAAATGCTGTTGTATTTCTTCCAAAGGCAATCGTATGTGATCAGGATTCAAACCATAGAAAAGCTTTTAGTTTGTTAGGAATAAGTGCTGAAACG
>MU182127.1:135246-286702 GCA_016904865.1 Pissodes strobi
CAAACCATAGAAAAGCTTTTAGTTTGTTAGGAATAAGTGCTGAAACGCCATTTTTCCTTTGTCAGAAACACAACATTTTTGGGATATTTGATGTACCTCATTTATTCAAAAATATCCGGTATAACTTGCTACAGAATAATTTTACCTTGTTCGAGAACATTATAAGTTTTGATCATATTAAAAGGGTGTTTGCAATAGATCAGTCTTCGAATACGGCACGAGCCATGCCAAAGCTTTCTCAGAAACATATTAACCCAAATGGTTTCGAAAAAATGTCCTTTTTCTACAGCCGCGCGCAAAATAACTAAATACTAAATTCAAATGAAATCGCAAAATCGACTAATGCCGTGGATCCTTATTTTGCGCTCTAGCGCGAACATGGAAAAGGAAATTCTCACTTTTTCCGTCTAGTGTGCTGAATGGTCATGGAAACCGAAGATAAATAAATGACAGTCGTGCGTTTGTTACAGTTTGTTGCTGACAATCCTGTTCTAAATATGCCCGAAGCCCGAACATAATATGTCAAAACTGACAGTCATTCGCAAATTTCAGAATAAGTATAGAGAAAAATGTGGATTTAATTTTAAAAAATACGGCTGTAGAAAAAGTTCTGTGTGTTTTTCGAGCGCAAAGTAAGATTGCCGTTTTCGAAAGATTACTGCGCTCCGCTACGCGTCGCGCAGTAACATTCTTTCTCAAGCGGCAATCCGTTACTTTGCGCTCTAAATACACAAATAACTATTAAATTAGCCTTACAGGTTCTGTCCCATACTGTTGCCGCAGCGGTAAAAACATGTGTCAAAAACGGGCAAATCCATGCGGATGGAATTCATACTGCTAATTTTTTGGAAGATATGAATCATTTATTTGATTCTTTAAATAGTAAACGGTTCTATTAAAAAAATCCTTACGGTTGTGCTTTGTCAGGCAAAAATACCATAATATTCCAAACTTTTAAAAAAGGCTTAGATATTTTTCAAAATTAAAAATCTCGAAGGCTTTCTGCCGTCTTGTTTTTATGGTATGATTCAAACCATCAATGCAATACATGCCTTATTTGAATCGAAGAAATCCAAAAAAAAAATCGGTTTTTCATTTAACTGACAGATTAAATCAGGACTTTCTGGAAAATTTCTTTTCGACTATTAGGCAACATGGTGGATGGAATATAAATCCCAGTGTAGATATGTTTCGAAAATGCTATTCGATCCAATTTGTAACGAGTTTTCTAAAAGCTCGCTAGACAAATTGTGAAAACGATAATGACGAGCAACTAAAAATTGAATAACAAAAAAAAATCACACAAAAACTCATCAGGCTTAATTTACAATTTTTAATTAACATCGTTTATATCTTAACAAATTCAGAATTCAAAATTCAAATTTAAAACTCAAAATACAATTTTATTCATGCCATAATGTACATAACAATGCCGATTGCAAATTTTAATTTCTTAACCCAAAATTCGACATCATTCACTGTTCTCCACAACTGGGTGGTTCTTTTACTCACTTTCCAGGTAACACTGATAATGGCACCTGCCGAAAGCGCTCTGTTACGCTAATTTAGAGGTCTTTTTAGATTAAAATTTTATGTATGGAATACAAAGAGTGTTTCATTTAGTATATTTCGTACAGGCACACAGCTTTCACTCTCAACTTATTAAATTTAAGGGCGCATTCCTAAAGTAATTTCATGAAAGAAAGTTCATCTAAACATGGGGTGTTAAAAAAACGGTTTTTTATAAATATTATAAATATTTTTAAAAGGACTTTTTTGAAATTTGGTAGGTCTATTTTTGGTGATAAAAGTCTATTTTAGCCATAACTAGAATAAAATTATTAAATTTATTATGCCCCGGGGGGCATCTTTCGAATTATTTTTGTTCGAGAAATGTACGCCACTAACTTTTTTTGTAATTTTTATTAAATGAAGCAACTAAAAATACAACTTTTTTGCTGCTATAATTTTGTTCCTATCTGACCTCGCTTTCGAGAAAAAAAAATAAATACCTTTTTATTATATGTCCCTGGCTCTTGCAATAAGCAAGTTGTTTTTATTTTTTTTTCTTTCAAATTCCACAAAATATTTTAAGAAAATTTGCAATCGCTTGTCTTAAATTAGTGTCCAAAAAAGGCTAAAAATGTCTGAGTAATAGGTCAGGGCGGAGATATTAATAACAAAACTTAACACCCAGCATCTAAAAAACAATGCATTTCCAGACCCATGTTTATACGGACTTTTTTTCATGAAATAAGTTCACCAATACGCACTTAACTAAAAAATAATCATTCTGTGTGGAAATTTATTACACCAGAAGAAGAAAATTCTTCGTTGTTTTGCAAAAGTATGAATATCACAAAGTTTCGGAAAACAACAAATATTTTTTTTGCTGTAATAAATTCCTACACAAAATGGTGTAGTGATTATGAGACATCAATAAAAATGTAACCAAGGCAACCAAATGTTAAGTTGCCTCGTCGTTTAAAAATCTTTAGTCATTTAATAAATTAATTGGCCAAAATAAAAAAAACAAGTGTATCTCGAAAAACATGACATGTCAAAAATCTGACAAAGTTGTTTTTTCTAATTAACTAGGCAATTAAACTGATGCATAAAACAAAAAGTTCGATTCACCCATAAAAATTCTCGGTCCGATTGAATTTTCGAATTTTTTGCAGTGTCTTATTCCAAACCCTGTATAATACAGTTCCTACCAAAATTAAATATTTCCGATAAAGTATGTTTTTCTCAATAAAATTTTCTACAACATAATTCAAACCGCATCTCGATATCTTTTTTCGTTCAAAACTTATGACGAAATTAATGTTTGAAAAAAATACAATAAGTAAAAAATATAAATTTTTCCTCTTGAAATGCGGAATTTAAAAAAATGCTTATTTTTTAGTCCACCTTAAAAATCCAATTTTTTAAAAAACCGTATGATTTTTTAGAGACATGCAGGGAATAATTTATATTTCCATAATTCAGGTAAAAATATTTAATTTTTGCCTTGAAATGCGGTATTATTAAAATTTTTCTTTAGCTAGGATTCAACGAAAGAATAAATGAAGATCTGATAGAGATGTTGACGACGATAAGGCAAAAGTCATAAATTTTCGTCTATTTAGTGATTTTTTTAATTGAATTATTATACTTACCTACATACTTACAATTCAATTTCGTGTCAACCAACTATTACATATTGATGTATATCCTACTTCATATATAAATTGTAAAGATGTATTTGATATTTTCTATCGTTCCATTTTCATAATAATTTACTAAATAATCCCATTTTATTTCGCCTAAATTAATTTAATGGCTACCTACCTACTTACAGACGTATTATTATACGTCTTTTAAAAATCGGTTTTGTATTTAAATAATTAATGTTTCATATGTTCATAATAATTATTACATACGTAAAAGAGATATATTTTATTTTCTAAATCAAACGTTTTCGTTATAAAACCATAAACCCAACCAAAGGTAGGTTTGTGATGAAACGCATTAAATCATAAATATTCCTCAAATTCACATTTCTTTTAAGACAACCGGCAATAATGCATGATTTTACCGTCGAATTGCGCGCCATCTCATACCGAGTAGCAAAAGTAAGCGAGCCGAAATCGAGCTTTGGACGCTCACTTGGGCAAGCGAGAGTCCAAATACAATACGTTTTTATACCGTTTAACTGAGCGTCTATTCGGAGTAGTTAGGTTTATGATACTACAAACGCCAACTTAATTTATTTAATTTTGGTATTCACGTAGGTAGTTGAAAACAAGGAATTTTTAACGTGTGGACCGAAAATCTTGCAGGAAGAGGCACTCAAGACCACATACGCCAGCCAGTGAAAGATTTAATACTAGGGTCAGATTCCTGTGGTGGCCAAAACCGTAGTATTAAACTTGTTTTATTAATGGTACATACTGTACTTAATCACCCAAGACTTGAAACTACCACAATGAGATTTTTGCTGTCTGACCACAGCTGTTTGCCAAATGACTCGGAATTCGGAGACGTAGAATCAGCCCTCAAGATCCAAAAAATATTGTATACCGCTGATGATTACGTAGATGTCATGGCAAAGTGTAGAAGAAAACGAAAATTTCTGATTAAACGCTTACAAAAAGAAGATTTTGTGTCTGTTGAAAATTTAACGGAAGCTATTACTAACCAAAAAGTTGATGCGGCTAAAAAAAAATTTCATGGTTAAATTGTCACGAAATAAAATTTCAAAAAGAAGAACCAACAAAATTATACATGTAAACTGATATTGCTGTAGTAGAACCGCAAATTGTAAATATTGAAAAAGGGGGAAAAGGTTGCAAATTATTATTAAAAGATGTAGAAACACCCCTTTTGTGGCCAAACGGCAAACCTCTATCTACAGAAAACTAACGGAAAAAAAATTGTTTAAGTTGGTACCTCAAGATGCTAGACAATTTTATAATTTTTTATCATCATTCCCAAGGATTTCAAGATGATATTAACGGTTTTGGTACGTCTTTTGACTTTGAAATACAGATGGAACATGAACAGGAGTTTGAAGCCGTTACGGAGGAAGATACTATGACAAAGTAAAAACTCTATCATTATCGCTATTTTTTGTATAACCTTAATAAAATGATAAGTCAAAATGAGTTAACTAACATTTTTTCCATGATTTTAAAACCATAAATATCTAAAAATGATAGCCTGAAATGCTGGAATCCAGTGTTATGCTTTATAAAAAGTTTTAGACTAATAGGGCTTTGCCCAATTCTTTTTAAGTTACAAAACTATTTTCCTTATTATCTCAAAACTAGTAGGCGGTGGCTTGACTCACTGTTGCATAACACCATCCCTTTATGGAATTTGTTCCGAATCGGCTGCAAATTCTAAAAATCCAACAATATATAAGGTGTATGAGAAAATGAAAATTGAAAACAAAAAATATTGTTTGATAAAAATGCTTTTTAATTCAATGGAACTTTTAATTTCAGGATCCCTTTTAGCAATTGAGAATCTTGAAAGCTTTGGATTTTTGAATGCAAACACCAGTGAGATTGATGATGACCCAGCTCAAATGACGAAACTTTTATTGACTGCTCTGAGAGTTATGCCCAGTTTGGCCTATAGTTTAATGGCAGACAAATGGCGGATGGAAGTACTAGAGAAAAATTCATCAAATATTGCTGAAAGTTGGTGGAAATTCAGGTAATTCAATCTTTAGTAGACATTTTTGCTTTTTGAGTTATTTGTTAATTGATTAAAGGTCGGCTAAGCCATGTTCTATACTGCAAATATTAGTTTTGGAAGGATGTGTCTGCAATATTTTGTGTTTTTATCTTTAATTCTAGGCATGAATATACAGGGATACAAGGACTAGAAAACCAAGAGCATGAATATTTGGAAGATCATCGAATCATATCGAACAAACCCTATATAAGTAACTTCTTTGGTACATTGATTGCTTTTCAGCTGTTATTATTCTACAAAGAACGCGCCGAAAATTCTCAGCATATTGTAAAGGACTTTGGACAAGATGACACATTTATGTAAGTATCTTATTTTAATTTTATTCATAGGATCACGGCTGTATCTTTAAATGTAGAAATAATTAACGGCCGGGTATTCAGCCAATAAGGTTTATTAAAAGATGATTTATTTTGCGTCCAAGCTTTCGGTCAGTATGTCGTGACCTTCGGCAAGGCTAAAAATTATTTTATACACTAATGTACAATATATAAAAATTCTGTGGCAACTTACAATCAAAACTAGTTGAATTCAATTTTGGCAGTTATAACATTTTAAAAAATATTGTAAAAAATTGGTAAAATATTAGAATATCTTATAGAACTACATAAAATGTCAAAGTCAATCTACTTTGTTTCAAAATAAATAATTTACAAGGTGTTAAAGTAATACTTGATATTTGATCTTAATTTTAGTAATAATGGCAAGGTGCATTGGTATATAATTATCGATTATTTAGTGATAGTATATAAGAATAAATTGAGCTTAAATTATCAATTTCAGTTCTCTTATTCATAGAATTTTTGTTATTTATTTCGACCATTTCTAAAAATAACCTTTTATTTAAATTTGTTTCTTTATGGAGAATTTTAATTTAATTAAAGTTTGGTATGTGACCAGTAATATATGCATGGTCAATGTTTTTTTGAAGTCGTATGTCACTTTTATGCCCAGAAATTCTATTTTTTATATTTTGTGATGTTTGCCCAATATACTTTTTGTCACAATTATTACATGGAATTGAATATACTAAATTTGAATAATTTAAAAAAATAGTTTTATCTTTTAAATTTGAATATGAATTACCAATCAATTTAGCATTTTTAAGCCAATTTTACAGGTTCATTTCTAAAAATTTTAATTATTTTCGGAGTAAGTTCTTTGATATATGGAAGAGAGGCTTAATAAACATTTGAAATATCATTATTTATTGTTATCATTAATATTATTGTTGATGTTATTAATTCTAATGTTAAAAAGCTATTATTTTAGAAAATATAATGGATAACCATTATCTACAAGGATGTCTTTAAGTGTGTGTAAATTTGTATTTATTAAAGTAGGATGCACTAGGTTTATTATTCTATTTTTTAGAGCTATAACTAAATTAATTTTCATTTTATTACTATGATAAGAAAAATAATTTAAATATCTTTTAGAGTGGACAGGTTTTAAATACCAATCAGTAATTAGAATATTATTGTTTTGTTTAATTATCATTGTATCTAAAAAAGGTATTTAATTGTTTACTTCCTTTTCAATCGTGAATTGTAATTTTGAGTGGTAATTATTAAAAATTAAAAGAATTTCATTTATTTTGTCACTAGGAATGTAATAAATAATATCATCAACAAATTTTTTAATAAAATTTGGTTGAAAAAGTAAATTTTTAAAAAGTCATCCTTTACATATTGGGCAATGATTGGAGAAATAGACCTATACATTGGGGTCCAAAAACTTGTTTATAAAATTTATTGTTAAAACAAAAATGATTAGAATTGAAGATAAAGTTTATTATTTTAATAAACAGATCATTTGATATATTATAATTTACAGATATACTGATCCAATGTTCATTGATGCTATTGATTACTAAATTGATTGTTATGTTGGTAAAGAGTGATTTAACGTCTAGAATGTATGATTTTCAGGTATTAATTTGTTATTAATAAATTTTGAAATTTCAAGAGAATCTTTAATATAATTGCTATTAGATTTATCGTATGAAGTTGTCAAAATATTGGATATGAAATCTGTTAATTTTTTATTAGGTGCATTTATACAAGAAACAGTTGTTCTTAAACCTAGAATAGGTTTATGAATTTTAGGTAATCCATAAAATTTTGGATATATTGAATTGTAATTCTTTAGTTTTTTTTATGTAATTTCGTCAATCATATTTGCCTTAAATATAGTGGTAACTAGATTATTAGAATTATTTTCTATTGCTTCTGTTTGGTCCTTGTTAATTAAAGAATAAACATTTTTATCTTTAAGTCGATCATTGGCTAGAGATATGTATTGTTATGTGTTACATTGCCTTTATCAGATTTAGTAACTAAAATATTTGGATGTTCTTTTAATAATATATAATAAAAATAATTTATTTAGAGCTAAACTTCCAAATATCATTACTAATTATTTACACTCTAATAAACATGTAGATCATTTTATCAATAATCTCTTTTATAAAACAAAAAAAAAATTAAAAGAACATATATTTTAGTTACTAAATCTAATGAAGGCAATGTAACAGTATTAATTGATAAACAACAAAACATATCTCTAGCCAATGATCTACTTGAAGATAAAATGTTTTATTCTTTAGTTAACAAGGACCAAACAAAAGCAATAGAAAATAATTCTAATAGTCTAGTTACAACTATATTTAAGACAAATATGATTGACGAAATTACATAAAAAAAACTAAAGAATTACAATTCGATATGTCCAAAATTTTATGGATAACCTAAAATTCATAAACCTACTCTAGCTTTAAGAGCAATTGTTTCTTGTATAGACGCACCTAATAAAAAGTTAACACATTTCATATCCAATATTTTGACAACTTCATACATTAAATCTAATAGCTATTATATTGAAGATTCTTTCGATTTTTTCAAAATTTATTAATAACAAATTAATACCTGAAAATCATACATTAACCAGTCTAGACGTTAAATCACTCTTTACCAATATAACAATAAATTTAGTAATCAAAGTATCAATAAACATTGGATCAGTATATCTGTAAATTGTAATATATCAAATGATATGTTTATTAAAATAATAAACTTTATCTTCGATTCTAATCATTTTTGTTTTAACAATATATTTTATAAACAAGTTTTTGGAACCCCAATGGGTAGTACTATTTCTCCAATCATTGCCCAATATGTAAGGGATGATTTATTAGATCAATGTTTAGAAAATTTAACTTTTCAACCAAATTTTATTAAAAAATTTGTTGATGATATTATTTGTGGTATTTCCAGTGACAAAATAAATGAAATTCTTTGAATTTTTAATAATTACCATTCACGATTGAAAAAGAAGTAATCAATGAGATACCTTTTTTAAATATAATGATAATTAAACAAAACAATAATATTCTAATTACCCATTGGTATTTAAAACTTGTCCACTCTAAAAGATATTTAAACTATTTTTCTTATCATAGTAATAAAATTAAAATTAATATAGTTTTAGCTTTAAAAAAATAGAATAATAAACCTAGTGCATCTTACTTTAATAAATACAAATTTACACAAACTTAAAGACATCCATTAAATTTTCTAAAAAAATAGCTTTGTAACATAAAAATATATTACAGAACAATGATAAAATCCCGACATTCGACTGATTGGCCTTCCTTACTTACAATACACTATGGCCTTGATATCGGCACTACAGAGATTCTACAATATTTTGAACCGCTCGAAAGATATTTCGAAACAGCCCCATCGGATCAAGTTCCTCCAGTAACAACTACAACTACAACAACAACTACTACCACTACAAGTACCACCGAAGCACCGCCTAATCCTAAATTAGATATTAGTTTAGATAGTGAAATAGTGAATGACCAGCCCAAATTAAATACTAGCATGAATCTCAGCCCTGTAAGTAGCAAAACAGCTAGCCTAGCTGATAGCCATGCTGCTATGTATGTTGGGTTAGCTCTTCTGATAGCTGTTGGTTGTATGTTAGTAGCAGCTTTCGGATATAGAAAAATTAGGAGAAAACGACAGACAAATAATAGAAGATTTGATACATAGCAATGCTTGAGAGCTTAGTTTTAAAAATTTTGAAATTATCTATTTCTAAACTAAAATTAGTAAAGTGGAAATTCTACTAGGAAAAAAATCGCAATACCTATAGAGGGCGTTTATTTTGATTGAGCTTAAGTATGTAAGTTATATTATGTGAGAACATAAGTTGACTGGTTTTGGCTATCTAGCCATAATTTTCTGTTGTGGAAAAAGTTTTATACAGTCTCCGATAAAACTTGACTTGCTTTGAATAGTAGGCTTTGTGTCTTTCTAGGGTGTTAAATTCCAAGCTACTGGATTATCGGGCTCGAGTTCCTGCAATGTTACGGAATTTTGTAGATAATCCTCACATCTATCAAATATTCAAATGTTTGGTTATGAGCAGATACGATTTAATTTCGGCAAGAAGAAATTCCAAATAAAAGTAAAACTACATGAATTAATATTTTCTTTACCGCATGAGATTTCTTTCAGTATCCAGCTGAATTTTAGGCACATTCCTCACAAGCCCATGTTCAATTTTCCTGTAATACCGTTCTTGAAACGCTTCGTCCTTTTCAAACTCGCTAAGTTGAGGATAGTTTGCTCGACCTTTAGCCATAGGTAGGCCATAAACACACATAAATTCTATAGAAAAACGTAATTTAAATAAAAAGTTGGCTTATTTTTTTTGGTGAAATTTTAATAATTTTTTTCGTCAACTAATAATATGATCAAAATGGACATAATTAATTTGAGTGTTGTGATTTTTTTGCCGGGAAGTATATTTCCAACAACTTTGAAGCCAAATTATTGAATATTTTAATTTTTGTATCAAGCTGCATGATCTGATACGAAGTTACATTTGAATTTTAAGTTATTTTTTAAACTACTAGTTGTAACATAGTTCGATCAAACTGCATCACTCTATACTATGTGTAGTTTATTGTAACTAAATCTGTAGAACTATTTTTTCGTCTGCACTATTTAGACTTTTTTTCTTAACTGGGGCTCATGATATAGATTACCAAAAATATGTTTTGGCTAGGAGAGCATAATATACAGGGTGTCTCATAGTGGATGGTTAGACGTTTCTGGAAATCCACTCAACGGATCATTCTGAAAAATTGGGCTTTTACTTAAATGGATTTGCCCTACCTTGTTAAAATATTTTCGACAATGCGGTTTTGCCGCTTCTACTAAAAAGTAGCAGCAACTGTAAAATATTAAACGGAACACCCTGCATATTATTGCATATTTGGATTTTGCGGAGAGTTCTAGACGTATTTCATAAATAATGTTCTATACCTATCTGCTACTGTTTTTGAAATATTGACAGTTAAAAATCGACCATTTACCACGTTTGTCAGCCTGTAAAATCTAAAGGGCTAAAGATAGAGCAAAATAAAATGGTTTGCACTTTCCTAGCTTGGTTTTTCATACCTTTAGTAGCGGCAACATTGCAATGTCGAAAATATTTTAGCAAAGTAGAGCATATCCGTATATGTAAACGACCAAATTTTTAGAACCATCCGTTGAGTGGTTCTCCAGAATCGCCTAAGGTACCATTCACCGTGAGACACCCTGTACACTTGATCGGCCTTAAACGTATACTAGGGGTCATTGAACGTTTAGATAATGATTTCATATTTCAGCTATAGACTATTTCAGTTACTTTACACCTCGTTTTAAGTCAACTCATATCTTTCCCAAAATGAACTAAAGGGTATCGGCTCGCAACAAGGAAGACTATTTATAAATAACTTTTCAGAACGAATATCAGATCTCTTAGAAATAATATGGACATATTGCCACCTACAAAACTTGTTTACAGCAACCTGGATAATTTTTCCGAAATTTTGTATTTTGTCGAATATAACTAATTTTTTACTTACACATATGCAACAATTTTTTAAATGTATTACGGCCATCACTGAATTAATTGATAGTCATCATTAATTTTGGTAAGATAATTCTACCTCAGATTTTTTTCGTTTTAATTTATTCTAATTTATGAGTTGAAAAGTATCGTATCCTATTAAGTTCCTTTAGATTATAGACACATCACTTCATAATAGACTAATTTTTGTGTTATAAGCAATATTATGGATTTATTTTTGGACAATAAATAAATATGTATTTTTGTTAAACGAATTTTTTTACTTTTTTCTCCTGGCTTATGCTGGTTGGACCTCACTGGAAAAAGAAACATCGATCGGCAAATGAAGTCTGTTTTGTTTGTTTTTTTTTCAAATAAAATCTTACTCCATACTAATGTGTTCTACGAACTAATGTGTTTAAAACGGAATATCTAGTATGATATGATAAATTATGCTCTTAAAAAATTAATTGTTTATACAGGGAATAGTTATTCAACCTCGGACTGAAAAAAGGCCTCACCGGTAGATGGCGTCCGGCCTGAAATGTGCCTATTCTTGAATTTCGAGAAATGACTACATGTCGTACGAGAGACGTTGCAAAGAGGGAGTTCCTACGTTTCTATTGGTGCCTTTCCAAGGGCTGTTACCTGGCGGCGCGACGGACGTGGAGCCGCGTAGACGAGTGTTCCTAATTCTGAATATCTCATTGTTTATTTTTATATTTTTCCGCCATTGCTCAACTTGAAGAAGCTTTACTTTGTAAAATGTTTGTGTTTGGGTTGTAATGATTAATTTTAGGCTGAGTAAATTGCGATTATCTATCTACGTTTGTTTTTAGGTAAGTACAGAAGTACCTATTTCCTTTGTTTTGTAGTTTTTATCGGAAATCAGAATATTGCAATAGTAGTTTCGAACTTTAATAAACAGAACAGGTTTAATTAAATACGATGAACATTTTTGTAATAATCATATATTTTTTATATCCATCAGTATGCTTTCTCATAATATTAACGTTTATTTTGTACATATACACAGATGTTGCACATCTAGGTGTCTATGAACAGCTTTGAATAGTTAATTGCTTGATTGATAGGCAAGTATAAGCAAAATTAAATTTAATTAATAGCATATTATGATATAAGAGCACTTTTAAAGCGCGCGCGTTTTTGACAAACAAATTCTTTACAAACTAAGTCAAAATTACATTAGATTTTAATTTGTTTCAGATAACGTCTATTTTCAGAGCATCAATTTGAGAAGAAACATCCCCTGGGCGAGAAGCTTTCTTTGATCGCTATACCTACAAAGTATGTCTTCCTCATTGGTGCCAAATATTTTCCCATTAAATGTGGGTCAAGAAATCTGAGCACTTAAATTTTTAAAGACTGCTTTTTGTGTACTTGGGTACCTTTTACTGCACCTGATCAATACATCCCTTACAACAGGAAGAGTTCCAAAGGAAATTAAAACCAGTGTTATTGTGCCTATCCCGACAGTGCCTAGACCAAATAAACCAGAATAATATTGACCCATTAATTTATTATCGGAAAATGCATCTAGTATGAAATATTTAGGGGTAGTCTCGGATTCAAGGCTTAATTTTTCGTTACATGTAGATCATATTAGAAAATAAATTGGAAAAGATAGAATTTTTTAGGAGATTAGTTGGGAACCTTAGTCACTGGAGTCGTGTTCTTATATATATATCCGCATTTCAATTACTGTTTTTCATTGTTGATGTCATGTAAAAAGGCTGATATACAAAAACTCCTAAAGCTATGCGCAGTATATTGTTCTGTACACATTATACTCCCATTAATTTAATGCTAAAGACACTTAGATGGCTTTCAATACAGCAAAGTCCAATGTACTATTTATTTTTAAAACAAAAATCAATTATTGCCCGAATAAACTGGTTTGAAGGCGATTCATGTTTATGCCACCGGGAATTCATAATTAATGTTTTATTAAGGACTTTAATATATAAACAATATAAGTCATATTCAAAATGCGAATTGACGTTATATTTTTTTTATTCACTATCCACTTTTATTCATGGAGAAAAAAAAACACATTTTAATATTACTCCAAGAGTTATTTTTAGTTACTTAGTATTTGAAAAAGTTGTTTGCAGTTTTTTTTTAACTGGAACATAAAACTTTAAATGTATATTATATAATTATATTTTCCCAATTTACTGCAATTAAGGATTTTTTCACAGTGTAAAAAAGTAATATTTTTGTAGCGAATTTCAATTTTTTAAATTATGGACCATTATTATTGTTTGGCAGGAAACATGATTTTGAATATGATTTGACAATTTTAAATATATATACATATATAAATTTTTAAATACTAATAAATGAAATCTGTAAATCATCTTATATTTAAATAAAGATAAAACATTAATCGACGGATTACAATTAATTTATTAGTTGAATCTTATTAAATGGTGATGCTTTTAGGTTATTGTATCTACGTTAATGTAGTCCAATTACTTTTCGATATTTAAGTAATATTTATAAGTACTGATTTATGGAGTTTTAGTCGATCTAATCTCTTGATACATCAGTTTATCACAATAGCTATATTAGCAACTTCTGATTGAAAAACAGCAAAAATAATTATGGTTTCAAATTTCCTTAACTGGTGATTAATTGTAACTTATAATATACAAGAAAGTTATTTTAAGAACATGTATAACTTTACAAGTTTGATAGGCAATTTCACAAAACTTTGATATGAAAAAATTTGGCATCTAAGATAAAATAAATGAATCATTTCAAAGGGAAATAATGTTAACATAAAATGATTAGTTGAAAATAAGGGATGAATCAAACCAGAGGTTGCCCGAAACAGCACACTACCCTCGATGCTTATTTTTTATCTTATATAATTGCTCTTTAGTTTTAAGGGTTGTATAGATTGAATTGTTTTATTTTCGAGTAAATATAGTTTTACTCGGATGTTGTTTGTTTCACTATCCTAAATCCGAATTTTTTCAAAAAATATTTACTTGATTATAGCGAATAAACCAGTATATATTTTGAAGAGTACATTTATATTATTTTAATTTGATTGTCAATAATGATAATAATGGCTATAAGCGATTGAAAGTTTGCTGTAAGCCTGGATCGATATTATACTTACCGATACATAAATTAGTATTAATATATGCCGAACTCATATTAAATAAAGACTTATCCAAAGTGGTAAGAGTTTTGATTTCAGTTTTTATACATCTTATTTCTTATCTCCTCCTCTTTTGCAAAAATAATGAAATTTAATAAAATAAAAATATTTAATTTCATTATTAATCTTCTAATAACGGGACTTTTTAATCAATAATTTGATATATATACATGTTTCTGGTGCATTAAAGCATAAAATTGCAGAAAACGTTTAATTGTCTTTCTATAAAAAGAAAAAATACATAAAATAACTATACCTATCTATTATTGGAACTAAATTTAATTTTTATCTATATTTCTCTATAAACATTGTAAGGTTAAAAATTGTAATACCTTACTTTTTGACTAATAATAGGAAAGAATAATCAATTTTTATAAATATTGTTTTTTTTATAGTTTAATAATATGTTTTTAGTGTTCCTAATTTTGAATGCGTTATAAATATCCAGTTTATATTGTAAAATTTTACTTTTATCAATTCAAAACGTTTTACATTTGGCAAATAGGATTTTATTATTGTTTATTATTTTCCCATTTTTTAATGGCATATTCAAATCTATTTTCTCCTACTACTGAACCAATTCGAAATGAATAATAGAAACTAGTAAAGAAATTGATCACAAAAATTAATGAGCTAAAAACCATTTTCCCAAACAATAAAATAAAATCAAGATTGGGGAAGCACGTATTGAAAATTTCATTCTGTGTAAAAATTAAACTGATAAAACCGGTTCTAGTCACTTAGCCATGGCTGAAGATCGTTTCTTGGAAATCTACGGCTCCGCGAATATAATTTTGTATTCTCCTTTCTACCCCTTCCTTCTCGTATGTAGGGTAAACATTGTATATGTTTTTAGCGAGTAATACTGTTTTTGGTGCCAGCCACTGGGGCAGCACCTCTCCACAGGCCCCGTTGAACGACTATTATAAAGAGAATGTCTGAACTGACCACATACCTAATTTCAACCAAGCAATATTTCTTCTATTTTAACTTATTTGACTTAATTATTTGTTTACTTTATGTATGCATCGATAATTTAGCTGTCTGATTTTTCATATATAGGGTGCTCCCAAACTATCTATTGATATATTTTCCCATTTTTCTCAAAAAACGGCTAAGAGAGGAGTTTTTTAATTTGGCACGTTTTCAGGCAACACTTAGGGCAGCCGACGCGTGACGGTCATTTGTTTATGGCAATTCGATTTTCTTTCGAGTTATGTCAAAGTAAGATTTTTAAAATTTTGCTTTGATACACGGTGCGACACCTTTTTCTTATTAAAGTTAAAGGGATAAGCACGTAAAGATTTTAATTAAAAAAAAAAAACAAACCTAACACCGGAGAGTCTTGTTTGCAATACCCGGCTCCGGGAGTGGAGTTCAAGAGCGCCACCAGTTCTTACCAACTAAACTGGAAAAGCTCCTCTGGTGTTGTACGGGGTTGTTAGGCGCGCTTATCAAACAAAGAAACTCAATCTTAACTTCACAAGAAAACACAATCTAAATTTACGGATCAATTTATTGGCTTCTAGGTTTTTTTTTCAACAGCAATAATTTTACAGTAAAATTTTTGCAATTTAAAGGCGACAAGAATTTTATTTAGAAGTTTAGGGAGTTGTCGCGTTTAAAAAAAAAACTTCTCAGAGAAGACCCGCGTTGCGATTAGTACAATGACGGGGTCTTAACGCTTCCCTTAATATGCCACTGTATGTTCTATTCGTGAGGAGACTCCTTGCATAGCGTGCCGGGGGGTAACTGAGGTAGACCGGAGCCGAGTTACGTTGGGTAAGAAGAGATGATAAAGTAAGCACGTTTAGTTTATAACAATAACAATGTATTAACGATAAAACTTTAACAACGTCTATTTGTCAAAAAAAGGTGCGCATTTTTTCTCGATTTCAGGTATTGTTTATAGGTCTTTATTTACTGTCTTATAATTATAGTTTTTCTTAAGGGTTGAGATTTATTTAAGAGCACTAGAATGTTTCACTAAACTTTTTAACTGACTATTTAGACACTTGTCTTTCTCAGAACTCTGACGAATTTCTTGATTTGACTTTACTACGGTGGTTGTGGAAACCCTAGACACAGCAGTCGTCAAGTGAGTAACCCGTACCAGGTTTAGGTCAGGAATAAAGGAGTAGAGCCTAAAGCAGCTGTCTAGCTAACTTTAGGAGCGGATAGAACCCGTAGACAGCTGTCTAGCTAACCTGGGATTTGGTTTTGGTGAGAACAAAGTCTGAAGAACTGACGGTTCGGTAGCGTATTTATCATAAAAAGTGACGATGATTGCATGCTTAAGGTCGAAAATCGCTCCCGTTGATTGCTCGCGTTGTTTATAGTTTAACTTTAATGTTTATATAACAATCTCCAAGTTCAAGTTCAAACTTAGGACAGGGTGATATTTCTTTAGTAGCTTATGTAATTTAGTAGATTACAATATTTTAGAAAAAGTTTATAAAATTGTTGAATCTAACATGCGAAGTGATGTCAAAAGACTGTGTTGCAAGCCAGTTTTGGCCTTACGTCGTTCCGTATTTTGGGAATAAATCGTCGTGACAATTCGGTTGGAATGCGATGTTTTATCTAGCTATATTTTGGTATGTATTAATTTTACGAAAACTTAATATATAAATATGCCTTCACCACCTTGTCCACAACTCATATAGATGACGGAGGTACCTTAAGCTGATTTCAGACTTGCGTGGAATCTCATGGGAAAGTATATCGTGGAGCAATAATATATCCTGAAATTTGGACCGCATGTAAATTTAAACAAAATTGCGGTTATTATCAGTAGTTTTGGCGGCAATATTGGGCGCAGGATCCAACGGCTACAGAGTGGCAACTTCAGGGCAAAATACTGAAGATTTCGAGACTCTTCTTTTCTCTCTAGACATAAGCGTCGATACTAGGAATTATTAAGGAATTTTATTTTAAAACGTTTTTGAAAGGATTTATTCAAAAAGGTTTATTGAAATCCATCACAAAAAGATCAGGCTAGATTAAATCATTTTAATAAAAAGAAATTTCGAGTTTGAATCTATTTTCTGGTCTTGATGCAAGCCGCTTACTTCAATGAAAAAAACTATAGTCCGCCTTGCATAAATACATTTTCTTTATAAAACAAATCCCCCAAAAATTATCAATGGATTTTCAATGACCATCAGCAAATAAAAGAAATACAGAAGGTACACACAACTTGAATATAAAAAATAAATAGGTATGAATTATGATCAAAACTAAAGTCACATTAAAAAAAATCAGATATGATAAAAGGAAACAGATAAAATATCTCATGGAATGCAATGCAAATGGTGGTCAATGTAAAAAAAAGGTTAACACAGACAAAGCAATTAAATCATTAAATTAGACAAAGAAACTTTAGCAATAATTACCTCTTTTGAGTCGGAGGGTGGCTGGAGAATCAACGGCCTCGATCATGTAAGATGAGCTCGAAAAGCCACTTTTTTTCCTGGGCCTGTCCGATATACGTCCCATATAGCACTGCTGCCTGTACAGGCTTATTGTGTTGAGCCTTTGTGGTTTTATGATAGCCACTCGAGTATTTTTGTGCCCTGTACGAGGCCGTACAGGTCTTTTACTGAGTGTTCGATTAGTATCTCTGGGTCTATATTTGGTTGCCCAAAGATGCTAAGTCTCCTGCGGTCCAGTGCCCCCCAGTTGATCAGGATGTGTCTGGCAGTTTCCGGTTTCTTGTTGCATAGTCTGCAGTTAAGGTCTCCGTCATACAGACCCATCCTGTTCAGGTGTACCTTTAAGGGTACATGGCCGGTCAACAGACCGGTTATGATTCGCAACCGATCTCTGCTCATGAATAGCAGTGTTTCGGTCCTTTATTGCATGGTGGACCAATAAATACCTTTCCATGGTTTTGCCTGGGGATTTTTGTCCAGCAAGGTCGATGTTCTTTTCGAACCCAGTTTTTGATGTGGCTCCGGGTCACACTGTTTGGTATTCCCAGAGCCGGTTCTGGGCGGATTAGTTTTGTTTCTGATCCTCTCCTGGCGAGTTCATCAGGTTTTTCATTTCGTTCGACTCCTCTGTGTCCTGGCACCCAGATTAGAAAAGCCTCTAGAAATAATGGAAAATAGCTCTTAGCGTCAAGCAATAAAAAAATTATTCCAGAAAAAGCTTACCTATTGCAGTACGAATATCCCAATAATTTGGTAGTGTCGAGCACTGATTAGGGACTCAGTTCTCAGAACCCCTAGAAGGGTAGTATTAACACAATACAGAAAGTAGAGTCCACTACATTGATTTGTATAGGAGTGGATAAGCAATAGCCGCCTGTTGCACTATTCAAAAGTGGCAACCTTTGGGCGAAAAAACAGGTTTCTGCGCATGACAAAATCGTCGCAAAATCGAAAAACGTAAACAAAGAAGATCCCGTTTTGTCATGCGCACTAAAACACTTGCCGTCTCAGCAGGCGTCGTTCAGGACCGAACTTAGCTTTTGTCTTTGACGTGTTTTTGTTTCGACGGCGCGGCGGCGCCGCGTTTTGTGCTAATAATTCGAAAACTTTACTTTTTATTGACTTTCTTTGGACCTAGTGTTTATAGTTGCTTAATTAGTTTTAGTTTAGTGGTTCACGTTTGTGCTTTGTTCGTACCCTATTTTGATTTTCGTTTTAATTGAACAATACGTACAGAAACAATGGGCGATGCTGACAAAATAGAATCCCGAAAGTGTATGGTTGTGTTTTGTAGCAATAGAGGCAAAATACTCGGGATTTCCTATTTCAAGTAAGTATAATTATTATAAGTATTACTTATTTATAGCTTATTGTTTGTTTTACTATGCTAAGTGGCCCATTTCACAATCGGCAAGACTACTCTACCGAATATTTGGTGAAATAATTACTTTCGTTCATAATCACAAGAGTACGAGTTCAAATTTTGGAGTCTGGGTCTGCCTAATGACCTTCACCCTGCAACAGATGGCGCCCACTAATTCTCTAGTTCGCAAGGCAAAATAGGAATCGTTTTGTTTACATTTCGCGGTCGTAAATTTGCCATGTTTGGTCTATTTATTGCTTATCGACTCCTATACAAATCAATGGTCCACTACGACTGCACTAAAACAACATGCTTCCTCTCACACCGATGGGTCTTTCTAGAACAGCCCTCTATCCGTTTCAGTCAGTTTGCCTTCCACGAAATTAGAAAAAAAACATCGAATCAGGAAGAAAAAATTGTAGGGCCGATTCTAACGAGGAATAATTCTCTAAGATAATAAACGGCTTAGTTCTCGTTTATTATGGTTGTAAAACGACGGCGGAACCCATAATTAATGAGCTAAAATTAAAATTTTCAACTAGGAAATATTCCTAAATAAAATAATAAACCTTTAACAATCCAAATCGAAAGCAACAATAATTATGGGAAGGTTAGCCTACTACCCGGAACTACCAACCGAATATTACAAAAATTGCAGCCCGCCGCGTGGAAAGATAAATATGAGATTCCCAAGCAAATCATGAGTCCCAAAAAGTTATCAGAAGGCGACTTGAATTAAAGCAAATCGGGGGTCCCAAAGAGTTATGAAATGTTTAAACCGAAAGTAGAATATGTATTTGACGGATCCAATGAGGCTTTTTGGTAGGCTTATTAACCCAATCCTTAAAAATATAGAACGGCCAGCAAACATAATTAATGTAATATAAATTAAGCAAAGTTATGCTTATATCATAATATCCTATATTAGTGGTTTGATCAAACCTAAGCGATCTGTGGTTCGCTTATCAACTAATATAAATATAGTCACAATAGTGCCTGAGGGCAACATAAGAGAAAAGGATGATCAAAACAGCTACTCAAGGCCACAACAGTGTTATTAAAGCTAGTATAAATATATCATTAACCTATATGTAAAATAATTTCTAAATGCGGCAACCTTAAGCTTACTGACAACAATCGAATCAATAAATTTAGAATTAATTAACCGAAGAGGTCAATACTCCATAATTCTTAACGCAAAATATAGCATCTTTCACACTGGCCAAATCAGACTGTTACAACGGTAATTGTCGAAAAATGTATTAATTTTGATGAAATTTTCTGAATACGTTCTTTTTGACGGTCTTTCGAGCGTTATTAAAATTGGCTAGAATCAGAAAATGGCGAGTAATTTTGGGCGTTTATATTTTTTAAGAAGTGGTCACTTTTGGGTCGTTCTAGCACCTAAAAAGTTGCGAGGATCGGGAAAACAGATACGACACCGACGCGAGCGACAGTTCGATAGGGAATTTCTGTGAGAAAAACTCACTAAAGGTGCCTATGTTTTTAAAATGTCGGGAAAGTGGAATTTTGGGGAAAATGTAAAATCGTCAATTTGTAGGTGAAAAAAATTAAGGGTATAATTTTTTTCCAGTTTTTTTTTTATAGAAAAATCGATTACTTGACGATAATCTATGTAAAATATCGTACGAGAAGATACTTTATAAATGATGATGCTTTTTATAGTTTTTATGTAAGTTGAATTTAAACTTTTCGCCATTTCGACTTTTGGCTCGACACGTCATCACATGATATTCTATTACTGTAAAATCGAAGGGGGATGTGATCAGAACATAAAAAAAATCGCATCGATACGATTGAAAATACCGGATGATTTTTTTTTCATTTTCAATTTGAAAAAATTATTTAAAAGGTACAGCTATTCAAAAAAACAATCGTAGATTCGTAAATCTCGATACCTCTGCTATAAAAATGTTCTCCCTAGATCAGAGTTCCAATACTTCGGCAATTTTACGAGTTTGAATAGACAGTCTTGCCATTAATGCATTAGGGGAAATTTGAAGAAATACATCTTTCAATATTTTGACGACGTTTAGGTTAAAATGTGCAGATTTATACACTTAATTGTGCCGCGAAATCTCGTTGAAAAGATTTGAAGCAGGAAAAATTGGTCAGGATTGGAAAACATGACTTTTTCCAGTGATTATAGGTGCAGTTTCTGTAGACTTTATGGCATGTTTCGAGATAAAATTTCATTTTCGGCATATCGAGCCGTATAGTTTTGTGGTAAGTAAGTAGACTTACTTGCTTGAAATAAGCTCGGAAAATGAGTTAGGATCGGAGAATTTTCAAATTTTCAAGCGAAAAGCAGCAGATTCTACCGATTTATGGGAGATCTCAAGGTAAAATGTTAGTTTAAACACTAAAGTCAATAGCATTTGTGTAATATTCTGAATGTAATATTTGTTCATATTGCAATTCTTAGGAATAATTTAGGAGAATTATTCTTCTATTTTTGTGTGCAGATACCGCACACCCTATTAAGTATTATTTGTTTGCATATAAACTAGGACTTAATATTTGTTATACAGTTTTTGATGCTCTTTGAAGTTTTCACTTCTGTTGTGTGGTCTTAACCATACACCGGATTTAGTAAAGTCGATCTATATTTTTAAATATCGGCAAGTAGTTTAAGAATATCTTGAATAGAAGTCGTATGCGGTAAGCCACCATCAGAAAATATATGTCATTTCAAATTATCAAATAGGTGAGGAATCTTTGTACTTTTTTTGTCAGTTATTTCCACACATTGAAAACGGCCCTCAATGTATGATTTAAAATCACTGTGAAGGATTTCACACTCCGTATTTCTATAGTTTGGCTAGTAGTTAACAATTCATTCATTAGGCAAATGCTTTTTCATGTCTGTTTCGATTTTCTTTGAATTTTTATTTAACCAACGTTTTTGTCGGTTTTCATATAATCAAATATACAAAACATCAGAAGGACATAACATGCCACACGCGCTTAAAGAAACTATTCAAAATGTATAGAAGTAATTTAAAAAATTGCGCCCTGATACTGATATGGACCAGCAATTGTGCGTGCATGGAGAGACTTCAAAATACATTCAAGGTAATTGCTATAAGCTATAAGAATATATTCTATATTCTCAAACAATATGAGGATTTGTGTAAAACCATGCTATTACAATGTTTCAACAGCTAAAAATAAAAAGAAATTTCAGATTAGTTTTTGTTTGGGTTAGGCTCTCTCTACCATATCGAACATCAACACTACCATGGCAGAAGTTAAGTTTCATCACCGTGATATTCGTAAAATCCTCAAAGAACTAGATACGCAAAAGGCATCAGGACCGGACCGAATTTTTATTTATTAATTTATACACAGAGTACCCTACAGAATCATACAATTCTAAATAGAACATTAAAAGACAAATCATAAGTCGATAAAAGCGTTTTGAACACATTCTTAAAATATTAATTGTCTCTTTAATGCAGACAGACTAACCAGAAAAATATCATATTGTGAAAATATCTATTGTAGCCTGCCTTTTTCCGGCCGAGTCCTAAAGTCTTGGTATTGAAAATAAAATTTATAGTTGAGCAGGTATTTTCTGAATTTGTTTTGTACCCTTTCTAGTCTTTTAATATGACATTGGTTATGAGGGTTCTATATTACAGAACCAGAACAGTATTCCAAAATACTGCGGACGTAACAGTTATATAGAGGGCTATCAGAGCCATGGTGTCATAAATATGCCTTGTGTTTCGCTTTCTAAAACCCAATAACCGAGAGCATTTAAGAATGATGTAATCTATGTGTAAAATAAATTACAGATTAGTATCAAAAATTAAACCAAGGTCGTTAAAATGCGATACAAGTTCCAAGCTTACATTGTTAATAAAATACAATCCATTCTGTGGATTATTACACTTAAAAACCGTAAGACGTTACATCTGCTTACATTAATCTTTAAATAATTATTTTACACCAGCGCACGAAATTATCGAAGTCCAGTCATAGCCTAAAGCCGGGCTCCCATTCTCGTGTATTTGGCAAGTACGCAAATATTTGCGTACATGGTCATACTTGGCAAGTACACCAAGTTCCGAAGCCAATTTGACAAGTGCAGCGCTCCCACTACTCCTCTATTTGACAAGAACGCCAATACTTCTGTACTTGGCAATTAAGCATTTTCTCGATGATTCAGTGTTTATTTTCTTTCGATCATGGGATAGTCGCACCGCTGCAGCTGCAGCGTTTGTAGTAATAGCTGGCAACTATATTGTGATAAGGAGGAAAAAAGCGCAGAAAGCAAAAAGGAGAAGAAGGTGGTGGATGACCTCTTTGAACAAAAGTCGAAACAGGTAAGTTATTACCACTAGCCTGATCGACCAAAAGCAGAAACCATACTTCTGTAGGTATTCTGAAAATTGGTATACTAGGCAAAATTTTTGTTTCAGGTACAATGTCTCCATTATGATAGAGGACCTTATTCGAGAACCATCAGGCTGAATGGAGACTTTCCTGCGAATGTCCTATACCGACTTCGAATTTCTTCTGAATAAAGTGGGACATATGATAGGGAAGAAATACTCAGCTCATAAAGGCAATTCCAGTTAAGGAAAGGTTTTGCGTTGCCCTCAGATTCTTCGCTAGTGGTGACAGTTTCGTGAGTTTGTCATACCTTTTCAAATTTTCACCACAAGTTGTATCCCGGTGCGTTTTCGACGTTTGTGATGCATTGATTTCCGTTCCTCTTGGGACCACTCCATTTTGAAAAAACTCACACCACGTGCACACGCGACCGAAGTCAAAAACAGAATAACAATACCAACTGCCGAAATATTTGCGGGACAAGCAGGCAAGTAGTGAGAGTGCATCAACAAGTATGCACTTGGCCAATAATTCTACAAATATTGGCCGAGTATACCACTTCCACTACTTGACAAATATGGGCAATTGTCAAATATTTTGCCAAATACACGAGAATGGGAGCCCGGCTTAAAGAAAACTATAGCTACGATACTTAAGCGCGGCACCTTTGACAAGCGAGGACCAACTTTATCACTATGTAGTAGGGAGGAAATAAATAAATCTAACTTGACGTCAACCCCCCGGCAATCATTAGTGAAGTGAGCCGTACTCAAATTTTTTGGGACGTTATATACTAAAATTGTTACTCTCCCCTATTATTTTATTTAAACTTTCATTACAAAATATATGATTTATAAAATACTGTTTATTTCGAGTAGGGAATAACCAATTTTTTGATCCAAAAAGCTGCATAAAGAGAGCCGGATATTTATTTAAATATTACACCTGAAAGAAATAGTTAAAAATGTCTTTTGAAGTGAAATTAAGAATGGTGAATCTAGATTACTTGTAGTAAGTACAGCATTCTTGAAAGAAAAGTCAATTACAAAAAGAAAATATAATTGAGTTACATATTATTTTAATAAATTACGATCAATAAATCAACTCATTTATATAGAAAATTATTTATTTTTTAACGTTATAACACACATATAGTAAATTGAAATTGAAAAAAACTCCTATGAATATAACTATAATAGAATATAAGTTCCAGGTTAATCTTCAAATATCAACAAGATCTATACACAACAAAAGTTTTTTTATGTGAGATTTTATTTTGCACAAGTAGTTACAGTTTTAGACGAACTTGTGAAGATCTGCAAAAATAATTTTGAAAATTTTGGTTTATCTAGTTGTTCTCTTCTAAGCTTAAAAAGATCTTATATAAGTACATAATTTTGTTTTATATAGATTCTTAGCAACCTGCACAATTTTATAAACGTATTATGTACGATTTTGCATATTTTTTCGTAACAGCTTTTTCATTTTATTCGCTAGATAAAAATATTGTCAAGATGGTGAATTGAAAGTAAATTTTTGATCTGGCTATAGTTCACGAACTAGTTTATGCATGAAGTGCACAATTACGCTACATCGGAGCAACATGTACCGTGCGTTCAAGTTATCTGGATAACATTTTGATTCGCTGTAACTTTTTTGTTTTTAAAGAATCAAGTTAAACAAAAAAGCAAAATGTAGGGTTGGTAGCCAAGATTTTTTCTACGTTACGTATAAAACAAAACACTAACGATTTTCTGACATATCAGCCTACTCTATATTTTTTAAATGGAACACCCTGTATATTACTACATTTTTGGAATCTCTAGAAAAGTCTAAACACATTTCGTGTATAATACCTTATACCTATCTTTCTTTAGGTGTTTACGAAATATTGACAGTTGAAAGTCGTGCATTTTGACATTTTGATAGGCCTTAAAATCTAAACCGCATGACAGCAAAGAAAACAGTTTGCATATTCCTGTCTTAGGTTTTCATGAGCTATCAAATGACAGTAACTTTGAATTTAACCCGCGAATAAAATTGACCGGAACTTTTAAACCTCCGCTTAAATTGAAAGCCACTGTCATTCGATAGCTGATGAAAACCTAAGATAGAGTTGTGCAAACCGTTTTCTTTGATCTCGTGCGTATTAGATTTTAAAGCCTGTCAAAATGTCAAAATGCCCGACTTTCAACTGTCAATATTTCGTAAACAGCTACAGATAGGTATAGGATATTTTACACGACATGTGTTTTGATTTCACTAGAGAGTCCAAAAATGTAGTAATATACAGGGTGTTCTATTTAAAAAATATATATAGAGTAGGCTTTTATGTCAGAAAATTATTGGTGTTTTGTTTTATATGTAATCTATAAAAAACTTGGCTACCAACCCTACATTTTGCATTTTTGTTTACCTTGGTATCTTTAAAACCAAAAGAGGTACAGCGAATCAAAATGATATCAAGGTGCTGATCAAACCTGAAATAATGGATATAATGTGGATAACGATCGACTTTTACGAAAAACAACTAGCAAAAACAATGTTTTTGAGACTTACGCCTTTATTGTAGAATCCGAACTGTTTATTGTCAAACGAAATGTTTTGCACTTTCTTATCTTCCACATAACCACAACCTGGAAAATACTCCCCACCAAACCGAAAATTTCGTATATCTAGATAATTACTAAATAACTAAGATAAGAAGATGCAAATCGTTTCGCGCTAAGTTAAACAGATCAAATTTTTTAAATGGAAGGGATGCTATTCGACATGCTTCATGAAATTTATCTAGAATTTTTAGAAGAATTCGAAAATCGGAAAATATGTCCCGCTCTTTTGAGACCTTTTATATTGAAATATAATTCAATAATATTGTCAAACTAAAATTAACATTGCTAAATGATGAAATGGTTGTAAGAATAATAAAAAAATTAGAAACATGTTATTTCTATAAAATGTGTATACATAAGAAGGGTACAGGGGAAAAATGATCTAAGCGCCATTTCCATAGGAAACTTTTTTATTATTGACTTCACAGAAAATTTTATCTTGATAAAAGTGGGTGTTTGGAAAAAAAACTAATTTTGGCAATGCTAAATTAAGGACAAGTTATACAGGGTACTCAATAAATACAAAAATGATGGTTAAAAAATCAAAAACTTTGGAATATCGGAAAACCTTCTACAGAAAAAATAAAGCTCGTATTACGATAAAAATAAAAGTCAAATACCATTTTTTCCAAAAGTGCACCTCACCGTTGCGGAGAAAATCCATATCAATTGTTGAAAAAACCCACTTTTTCTTAATTTTGTCCTTATTTTTTTTTCAGCAACGATGCACTTTTGGAAAAAATGCTATTTGACTTTTATTTTTACCTTAATAGGAGCTTTATTTTTCCTGTAGAAGCTTTTCCGATATTCCTAAGTTTTTGTTTTTTAACCACCATTTTTGTATTTTTAAGTACCCTGTATAACTTAGTCTTAATTTAACATCGTCAAAATTAGTTTTTTTCCAAGCACTAACTTTCATCAAGAATAAAATTTTCTGTGAAATCAATAAAAGTTTCCTATAGAAATGGCGCTTAGATCGTTTTTCCCCTGTACCCTTCATATATATTTTATGAATTTTTCCATATTATTAATTTTCGATTATTTTTGGTATGTTTAAATTTTGTAACCTATTATGGTACGTTTTAGTCCGTTTTGGTGCTTTTAGTTGGTTTGGGTCAGTTCAATCAGCTTTCGTTTAGTTTTAATTTATTTTAGTCATTTGAACCCGGTTCTGATATATTATAACCAATTTTAATATTTTTGGTTAGTTTTGGTTAGCCGCCAAAACTGGATCGTTCAATCAACTATAGATTACTTTCGGTTCCGACACGTTATTACCAATTTTAGGGTTTAGGATAGTCGCCAAAATTGAATTAATCTGGGTTAGGTTTAACTTACTTAATATTATTTTTAAACTATTTTTATACGTTTTAGCCCGTTTTGATACTTTTGGTTACTTTTGGTTTGTTTTGGTTAGTATTTCAATCAAATTTTGGTTACTTTCAATTAGTTTCAATTTATTTTAGTTATTGAATTAATTCAAGTTAGTCGTCAAAATTCGCTTAATTTTAGTTAATTTCAACTTATTTTAATATTTTTAATCTGTTACGATACGTTTTAGCCCTTTTTGGTGCTATTGGTTAGTTTTGGTTAGTAGTTCAATCGACTTGCGGTTAGTTTCAATTAGTTTTAATTTAGTTTAGTAATTTGAATCGGTTTCGATATGTTATAACCAATTTAAATGTTTTTAATTAATTTAGGTTAGTAGCCAAAATTCGGTTAATTTGAGTCAGTTTCAACTTACTTTAATAATTTTAATCTGTTACGATACGTTTTAGCCCTTTTGGTGCTTTTGGTTACTTTTGGTTAGTCGTTCAATCGACTTTCGGTTAATTTCAGTTAGATTTAATTTATTTAAATCATATGAACCGGTTCCGATACGTTATAAACAATTTTAAAGTTTATGATTACTTTAGGTTAGTCGCCGAAATTCGGCTAATTTGGGTTAGTTTTAACTTACTTTAGTATTTTTAATCTGTTCCGATACGTATTAGACCGTTTTGCTGCTTTTACTTACTTTTGGTTAGTCATTCAGTCAGCTTTCGGTAACTTTCACTTAGTTCCAATTTATTTTAGTCCTTTGAACCGGTTCCGATACGTTATAACCTATTTTAATGTCTTTGGTTACTTGCCAATATTCGGTTAATTTGGGTAAGTTTTAATTTACTTTAACATTTTTAATCTGTTCCGATACGTTTTAGTCCGTTTTTGTGCTATTAGTTACTTTTGGTTTGTCATTCAATCAACTTTCGGTTACTTTCAGTTAGTTCCAATTTATTTTAGTCATTTGAATCGGTTCCTATACGTTATAAGCAAATTTAATGTTTTTGGTTAGTCGCTTAAATTCGTTTCGTTTTGGTTAGTTTTAACTTACTTTAATTTTTGTAACCTGTTGCGATAGGTACATTTTAGCCTGTTTTGGAGCCTATGGTTACTTTTGGTTACCTTTGGTTAGTCGTTCAATTAACTTTCGGTTAGTTTCAGTTAGTTCCAATTTATTTTAGTCATTTGAACCGATTCTGATATCTTACGATCAAATTTAAGTTTAAATAAACAAACTAACTAGCTGCTTAATTCTGCCGTTCTTTTCCCATTTTAACACATAAACATTAACTTAGTTATATAACATACAAACAAAACAATATATACGCATAGCGATAGTCTATTTACCCAAATAACAATTTTTTTTCAATTTTAATTCCTATGAAAATTTATTGCACTCCGGCCCAGGTAAGCGCGTATGATTGGCATCTTGTTCCAACTGCGTAGTGTCCTCGCTTCACTGAGCTTCACGGAGAAAATTTGATTCCGTACCCCACTAACCCTAGAATACCAGACTATCGTAAATATTACGACGCGCATTCTATTTACCTAAAAATACCAACACTCCGTCAAGGGGCCGTGTAGTGGCCTTGAATAGCTTCCTCCCCACTCTTATTCTTTACGTTGATACACATGTAATTTCGGTTTTAGTGTCACTTATGCAGTTAGTGCTAGTGAAGTCGTCAAATTTACGATAGTCTGACGTTACCGTTGGCATGAATTGCAGTCTCAACACAAAACGCTGGCCACTGGCAGTATTTTATGGCATGTTGAATATGGCCTCAATAAACTCCTATGCTCTCTATTGCACCAATACAGCTAAGGTAAATAAAAAAAACAATATCCCGTCAAGAATATATGTTGGAACTAAAAAATACTTTGATACGGCCTTGGCTAGAACAAAGAAAATATATACCCACTTTACAACGCTCAGTTCGGCAGAGTATTTATAAAATCTTAGATTTAGATATGCGTGAACAAAGGACCACTCAAGTTGAAAAGAAGCGTAAAGTTTGTTTCTTTTGTCCAACCAATCTTCAACGAATGACCACCACATATTGCATGCGATGCAATCGTCCAATTTGTGGTCAGCATCGCTCAGATAAATGTACTGCCTGTGCTGAACAGTAAAATCTAAATATTTCTTCGTACTTTGATTTTGTTATTAAGATGTTAGAAAACGCTTTATTTTATTGAAAATAAAAAAATAAAGAATTTATAAAAATTTATATTCCATTATTTCAAAACTCGTCAAATTTACGAATGTCTGGCGATTACGTATGGAAAAGTAAGTCTGGTGCTCTAGGGCTGAACGAGCCGAGTGTCGCGGCTATAGTTTTCTTTAGGCTATGGTCCAGTCGTACATGGTTCTTACCAAGGACGACAACAGAATATAATTTTAAGTCGTCTACATATAGACATTGGAATTCTGAAGACAATGCACAGCATCGTTTATAAAATGTGCAAACAAGATAGGAGCAATATGCGAACCTTGAGGAATACTCGATGTTACTAACACTTAGTTGGAAATTGTTTTACATACAGTAGCACGTTGGGCTCGTAGAGTTAAGTATGATTTTATCCATTCCAGGCGTGCGGAGTGACAATTGCCACGGACAGCAATATCAAAAAGCTTTCTTAAGACCAGTTCTTGACAAACACTATCAAATGCCTTTGACAAGTCGGTATAAACAACATCGACCTGGTCCGGCTTCCACTGAGGAGACCAGAAATTATGATATAAAGTTAATTGATGTTGAATGGCCTCTAAAAACCATATTCGGTTATTCTGTAATGTTTATATGTATTAAAAAGTTCATCACTTATGATTCCTTCAAATACTTTGGGTATTAAGAGAGCAGAGAGATTCCACAATAATTTTCAATCTCACTTTTATCACCAGATTTAAATATTAGAATCAAATTTGAATATTTCCAGACATCTGGAAAAACTCTGCTGTTAAAATATATCTGGAATAATGTACACAATGGTACCGCCAAGAGTATATTGCAGTTCATTAATAAAACTGGGTGAATTCCAGCAGGACCACTTTTTTTTATGTATCAAGATAATTTGTAATTTGACATAAATCTTGTCTTCAGTAAAACAGTGATAATATATTATGCCAGAAAATTCAATTCTATTTAAGCAGCCCAGATCGACGTCGTCCGTCGTCGTGAACAGAGTAGCTACATTGAAAGTGGCCGGCAAATACATTAGCTATATGATTGGGACCTGTTAATTATTGACTTGGTAGATTATTCACAAAGCCCCAGAAATGCTTAACATCTTCCGGAATCAGGTGTTCCGTTCGTGAGACATATAACATATAGCACATCAGTTCTGTGCTTAACCTCACGACGAGCATTTGAGTAAGTCTGATAGTCCACATCCTGACCAGATCCTTTAAATACCTTGTACAGTTTATTCCTTTGCCCTATTAATTTTCCTAAAGGTCCGTCAAACCATCTTGGATTAAGAATACCTGCCATCCTGTTAAAGAACTGCGCCAACGAACTAACACCCAATTTTACCAAATTTTTTTTGTCCGTCTTACCGAAAAGGCATTTACCCATCTTCTTTAAAAGTTGCTGGAGTGAAACCTATTCCAAAAAAGGCAAGAAAACCACGCATTCACACTATCGCCCAATTGCCTTGCGTCCAATAATCTCCAAAGTCATGGAACGTGTGGTCAATCAGCAACTACTCAAGTACCTTGAGACCAACAGGTTAATTAGCAATAACCAATACGGCTTTCGCAAAGAGAGATCGACAGGACATATTGTTACGTTTTTCCCGTGGGTTCTTAACAGAATTACAACTTTGCTATTTTCAACTAACTCTCTCTTTATTCACTACCACAGTATACAATTTAACACTCTAAACTACTATTTTAACTTTACAACTAATATCTATTCAACACTCAATGATTAACTGAACTGAACAGACCAACATTCGCCTTAGGTCTGCTTATATATAATCTTCAATCTATCACGAATATTCGGGAAGTATTCCGAGGCCACTCTATATGATCTCGACGAGGTCATCGAGATAATTCCAGCGATCCTGAATTTTCGCGACCGGCCGGGCGATGACTCATACAGAGAAGCGAGCGGCACGGCGCGCGGCGGCGAGTTCTATAGGGTAGCATAAAAACGTTGGGACGGTTGTTAGTCGTGACAATATATTGGCCCATATCACTCATATATGGAGATGGGAAATTGAGAACCAGGGAGAATCTCGAGCGATTGCGTTGGATATTTCGAACGTATTCGATGGAGTTTGGCATCACGGATTGCTCAACAACCTGCCGTCCGTCGGACTGCCAGACTCTCTCTCTGCAGCTGGCTTGCCAGTTTCCTTAAAAACCGATCTCGGCACGTTGCAGTTGTTGCATTAAAGTGAATCTTGAGGCATCCCTTATAACATTTGTTTAATGAATGATTTGAGATCATGTCCAGTCTGTATGCATTCGAGCAGACTTCAAAATCATGGTTAACAATCACCAGAATAAATAAATGATCATTTATTGCCAACAAAATTATTGCAAAATGTGTTATTTAAAATAAATTAAATAATATTAAATGTGACATATTTCCCTTAAAACATATAAACTGCTGATTCAAGCATTACATTAGATTACGGTTGAAAAAAAAATTTAAATTGAAATTTAAAGATGTATGCACATTGATGAAACAGTCAGTCATGGATACCCCTTCTGAATAATGTTTCCGTCTTCTGCAGTTGTTTAAAACTGACGTGTAAAATCCTATGAGCTTTTATAGCCATTAGGGCTCGTTCTGATAAAAGACGAAACTGTGAATCGAGTTTGATCTATTTCTTGTCACAAAAAAGGGTCTGTTGATTGAAAATCCCCAGGGCGAGGGCGAAGATTTATGATACATCTAATGATCTGTCTTTACACTCTAAATGCGGATCACCAAAAAGGAAACCCGTAATAAAGTATGGACTGAATTTGATATTTCCAGTTCAGACATGAATCTATACTGTTGATGGTTTAATTTAAGTTAGTTGTCACATGCATCATGATCTCAACCGTACTCGAACACCCCAGAGACAAGATCTAAGTGTTCAGACCGCCATGCGCCAGGAGTACTGATGTTTCATCAGCATACTGACAATTTAATCCAGTCTGAAGTTAACCACCAACTACCAAGGCTGTTCGATACAGCAAGAAATACAATATGTATGTATCAATGGCGAGGATATCAGTTACTTATTCCAAATGCGTTAGTTGGATACCAATGTCCAATACATACATATTGTGTACGTCTGAATATATGATTTCAGATATGGGACATGCTCCAATCATTCCTTAACAGTCTTAATAGTCTCAATTTTTTAATCAAGACGTCATGGCCCACAATGTCAAATGCCTTCAAAGGAGAAAGATAGATGATTATGCAGATGTCATGTAATTCAAGTTACCATTCTAAAAATTCCTGTTTTAGTAGTTTTCGGTCTGAATCGAAGCTGATTGTATGTAGAATTAAATAATTTATTATTCTAGTGTAGGCATAGAACTTTTTCGAAGACCTTTGACATTGCAGCAAGGACACTAGCCTGTATGTCTCAATTAATTAGCAATTACCTTTCCTTGTATTAAAAATATCTCTGGACGCGTGTATATTACTATTCAAAAATGGAGTTATATGCAACAGATCTGTCGGTAAAGCAACGGAAAATGAGAGTTAAGTTTAGGAATAGTCAACTTGATAGATATATAATTTATTGTTAGTTATACGGTGTTGAATTGTATATTGAAAGTGTGAAAGGTTTTGTAATTAATTACTGATAATGCTTTGGGAAATAAAATAAAAGAAAAATCAAAGAAATTTGGATAAAATGATCGGAAAAAACAAATTGAGTGGTGAACGAAATATATGAGTTTTTACATTTTTATAAAGATGGGCTCTAAAGAAGCACTCTAGAAATTTTATATTTTAAGATTTGGAATAGCATCTAATCATCTATACCAGAAGAGATCTTTTTTAAAATATTCTCTGATAAAGCTACGAATTTAAGAGACGAAGTAGGTAGACCAAGATCTTCAAGGTGATAAATAGCATTATTATTTAATTATTATTACAATTTTTTTATGTTTGGCTCACACGCAAGACGAAAATCCTGTACCACTCAACGAGCGGTGCGTGTGCGAAGAAGATGGTGGACGTTGGACTTGAAGCACTGTAGGTTGTAGTTTTCGGGAAAGACGTTACTCGGAAGTCCATTCCAAAGTGAGGCAGTCCTCCAGACAAATGAGTCCCGAAACAGCGACGTCCTAAGTATTCGCAACTGAATCGAATGTTGATGAGCAGCTTGTCTGTAGTGCGCTACAGCCAGACGTTATGTACTGTATAGTCTCTGATATTTGTTGATACTTCCTGCATTTGGCGGATTGGGTGTTGGGATCCTTAATAACAAACTTGTTCTAGTTTTTCGTATTGATGACTCGATCCTGGATAGCGATACAAAGCCCTTAGTTTCTGGGAAAAGGGTACCGCTATAGTAAGTACGCCATCTATTCGAAGCTTCCTTGTCAATACGGGGCTGGTTGAGTTCGTAGTGGTGGGCAATTCCTTCTGGGACCATTGTTCCAGCTTGTCCATATCTGAGACTATATTGAAGTCTACCTCGGGTGAGGCGAGGTTCAGAGGCGAGTAGTTCTTATCAGCCGTAGGTATAGTTTGATGTAGATCTACAGGCTTTCCTGGAGAAGAACGCGCGTGATTTTACTACCTGTCAAGAGTGTAGATTGATGAGGTCACTCAAAGTCCTTCCTCCTTCCTTCCTTCCGAGGTAGCGTTGTTCTAACAGTGGACGACTTAGGGTGGTTGTTCATTTGTGATTGAACATTGTTCATGTTAGCCACTGAATAGCTTCTAGCTCAGTTTTTGTACATCTTAGAATTCTACAAGAGTAAGTTAAAATTGGTGTGGCGTAGGTGTTGAGTACTAAGTTGCCTGCATTTAGCTCAGACTTCATAAGTGATTTCTCTCCTTCGGTGTATTGCTCCTGGACTCTGTGTTGCTCTGCTTGTGATCAAATAACCTAGCTTGTTGGAATCCTAAGTTTTGTAAGCTTCCCCGTTTTCCATTGCCTGTATGATATCTTCTTTTGGGAATTGCACTTCTCCGCCTATAACAATGCCCTTCTCAATGTGAAGTGTTTTGCATTTGTACAGATCGAACTTCATATGAATAGCACTGGAGAATCTAGAAGAGGATTGATTTGACGCTCGTCTGCTGCGTATAGCTTAATATCAACCATGTAAAGAAGGTGGGAAATCGTAAAGTTGGTGTTTCTCTTAACTTTGACGTTAAATCCGTATTCCGTGTGATTGAGCATGTTTCAGAGGGGATTCCATTGCTCAAGAAGTCACCTTGGTAGAATCCCCTTCGGATGGACATTTCGTCAGTACTAATGGAGTCCTGGTCCCAGCTGCAAATGCAGATTTGTTCACCATCCTTTCATTATTGTTGACAGAAAACTGGCAATAGTCGGGTGGATTTTGTAGATGTGCAAGATTTAACAAGCCAGGAATGATCAAATGCTTTCTTGTAATCTACGAAAGCCGTGTATACATTCTGGCGATCTTTCTGTGCACCCCTGATGAGCCTTTCTGTTCTTCTGCTAAGATATTATTTTCTTCGACGCGACAAATCTAGAATCTGTTGGTGATACATGTAAGAATTTTATATAGAGTGGGGAGGCACGTAATAGGTCTGTACTGCGTGGGGTCATTTGTCTGAGAACTTTTAGGGAGCATATGTGTCGACCTAGCCTTAGAAAATGATCGGATGTCTTCCGGGTTGAGCAAGACATTATTATTATTATGTATGAATATTCGTCGTAACGCTCCTGGAGCTCGGACACACCTAGGGCGTTACGCGAAAGGCCTAGTCGTAGTGAAGACCATCACTTCTTGCGTCCGCTTGGTCAGTGATCTTCGGCAAAATTCAGTTGCCTCAATAGACGAAGAGACCCAAGGACTACTGCTTTCTGCATCTTCATCGCTAGTTCTTTTGATGATTCTCTGCAAGTTGGTATAATCTGCAGTTCCATGAGCATCGAATCTTTGATTCCTCCTAAAACACCGACAATTAGGACCACCATCTTTACCATACAGTCGGTATACAATTTGCGTAACTCTCCAATTAATGGATTGCACTGGGAACGCTTTTTTTGCTTCCTAATGAGAATGTTGGTTTCCGCCGGGGCAGAAAATTTAATGACAAAGATCGAGCTATTTTGCTTGTCAAACAATACTATATCAGGCTTGTTAGCCCGGAGACTGGCTGTTGTGGGAAAAGCGTAATTCCAATAAAGGCGGCAGTTGTCATTTTCCACTACAGCTTCTATTTCGCCTGGGGCGTATGGCAGAACTGGTGTCTCATCGATACCGTACTCTGTAGATATAACTAGACATAGACACGGCCTACACTGGGCAAGCGGATAAGAGATGCATTAATGCTTCTGGGTGTTGGTGACGTCCTGAATTTAACATCGGGCACGTCCGAAAACTGAGCACGATACACGAGAGTGTTGACGACGTGGCAAACAAATAAGAATCCCTCTGCCTCAGACTTCAGGCCAGCTGATCTAAGGAAGGCAAAAGTTAATTGTCGAGATAGGCTTAGATCTGCGATGTCCCTGTAAAAAACACCGTGTTTTGGATTGCTGACGTGATCTTCCAGAAGCAGCTGTTGTTCTGCTGTTTTGACTTGATGGGTTACCTGAGAGGGTTCCAACCTCGTGAGAGATTGCTCGTCATCCAACACAAATCTGAGACCCAGTTCTTCCGCAGATTTACTTGCAACCTTCAAGAGAAAAGGTCTGACACTCGCTGCTTCGTCGTCCCGAACAAGCTGCAGCAGTGGATCCGCACTATTGGCCATCTTGCATGCCAAACTCACAGTTAAGCTATCATGCAAGCTCTCCAAACTCAAAAGTCATCTTCCCCCTTGGTGACGCGGGAGGTAAATGCGTGAGACCGATGAGCGTGGGTGGATGCTTCTGTTCATTTGCATCATCTTGCGTGTGCCTATATCCAGTTCCCGTTATTACTCTCGCATCCACCTGAGCACATCAAATGAATACAAAAGCACTGGAACAGCAAACATATTAATAATAATAATAATAATAATATTATTATTATTATTATTATTATTATTATTATTGTTATTATTACTACTATTATTATTATTATTATTATTATTATTATTATTATTAAATTTTTTTTATACCAGACATATAGTCCTTTAGTATAGTTTTGAAGTAATCACGGTATCTTTTCTTTATTTATCTAATTTGTTTGAGATTGCTTATCTGTGCAGGTCTTTACAGGGAGAGCTTAATTAAAATGATAGAATATTATGTTGAACGAATCCCGTATTATCAAGCGCAAGTTGCATCCTTCCAGTTTGAAGCTTCACCTTATCTATTATTACTTTGTCTATTCTTGTCATTTATTTTGCAAAATGATGATGTTGAAAATTTGATTAAAAATCAAAGGAATAACTGATAAAAGAACCTGATGAAAGCGATGAGTAAAGGCGTTATCCTGGAATGTTAAGATGGTGAGGTTAAAAATTAATGCTATGATGCAATGGACAATAAGTAATACTTATCCGATAGAGTAGAAGAGAACCTTCGGTAACGAGTAATTTGTTAATTTTGTTGCCGCAGAAGGTCAAGCGGTAAGGATAAGTACCTACGGCTTGGTAACACAAGAAAGTAGTATGTATTCCAGTTGGATCTATTACAATTATTATTCTACTATTTACTACATTTAAAAACAAACAAGTCCTTTATGTTTTTGCATTTATTTTATAAAAATTGTTAGTACATTTATAAAACAACAGCTGTATTATTTGTGATATATACAGTATACAGTTCAAACTCAAAAACTTCCACATTCACACTTTTCCACTGCAAAAATATATCATATATGATGAGTATGATCTAAATAAATAAATGTAACATTAATATCTGTAACCTCCCTGACTAGCTCGAGCAATAGCAGGCGCCAAATATTGCCGACTTGCACTTCTTGCAGCACCTACTTCGATTCCTTGATAATCGCCCGAACTTTCTGAACTGCCCTGGTAATATCCGCCACTTCCGCTGGATGCTGCATTGATAGCGAGGGATTGTTGAATTTCAGCAGGGATTGGTGGTGGTGTAGGAAGGTGATCTCCTGAAAATGGGCATGATTTAAATACGATTTTCAGTTCGATTTGTGAAATAGGGATCTTTTCTCACTTTTCTCACTTTCTCGTTCCATTAATATTTTTTTGCAAAAACATCGTAATCACGCTTATACAAATTGTAATTATATTAAATGCACGGGTAGAGCTGCTTTAGTAAATACATTTTTATTTATTTTCCTTGACACCACACAAACACTTTATGATTCGCTTCTGTGTGAGCTAATTAGACCTAATATTAACTGGAGTTTAATTATCAGGTTATTACATCAAGAATAACCCTTCATTATATCACAGTAGCACTTGCTGTAATTTCTAAAATGGGTTTGTATTACATATAATGTAAAAACATGAATCAGACGATACCTTCCGCAGCCACATTTAGCTAGAAGAGTTGCATTGTAAGAAAGCGCTTTTCTTATCCATCTATTCCTTATAATTGGATTTTTTGGACTGGTTTTTTAGAAATACGGATTCTATCTTGAAATGAATATTATAAATATACATTATCTAAATTTCAATTACCAAAAAAGTCATAGAGACTATTACTTTATTTAATTGCATATAAGCAGTGTATCTATTTACCTTGAGCCCTAAATCCATTTTCGTCAGCTACATAATTGACAGTAATATGCTGTCCATCTGGAGCAGTGTAGGAGTAAGATCCATGAACGGCGGATGCTTGCTCATTACCCACAGTTTTCTGCTCCCCAGTTTCTTGTTGGCTGATTTGATTTTCGGTCTCGTATCTAAAAATAAGTCAAATGACGATAAGACGATATTATAGCGCCTTATAAAATAAAAAAGTAATGAAATTATTTTCTTCACGCTTAGGTTAAGTTAAGTTATAAATTCATGATTTTCTTGTAGCAGCTTATATGATGACAGGAGTACGTAGTACATTATTCCTTTTGTGCGTTAAGGCATTTTAATAGAAAATTATTTGAGTAATATGCAATACAATAACATTAATTAATGTTCAGGGAAACAATCAAGTCATTTAACTAATAGCGTTCCATTACAGTGGATGGTTTATATAAAATGATGATTGAGGTCTGAAACACTTGGGCTTGATGTCAGATTTAGTGCGAGGGTGTAATGAACCATTTTATCTACTTAGTACGTTTTCATGGAATACTGAAATCGAGTCTATACTAATACCAGGGAAATAAGGATCGCACTATTGTCATATTTTTAAAGAAATGTTTGTTTTCTTATCCACTTTGGACATTATAAATTATTATTCTTTGGAAAGAGGTGAGATCCAGGAAAAAATCAAGATAGCCACAATAATTCCAGTTCCTAAGGAGGCTAATTCCCACAACTCGGATTTAAGACCTATACATATGCGAAGCAGTTGCATAGGAAAAGAATTGGAAAGAGTGGCCTATATCGAGTTAATTAGATATATTGAAAAGAATAAAGTATTAGATGATGTACAATCAGGATTTCGGCCTGGACATAGCTGTGAAACAGCAATTCAATGTATTTTGCATGAGTGGATTAATAATTTGCAACGTGATTTGACAATTTGTGCTATATTTTTGAACCTTCACCTATAGATAGAATAAGATTATTAGAAAAGTTGAAGCGGAGTTTCATATAATTGGATATACAGTTATCTTGAGAAAAGAAAGCCAAAAGTCTAAATTTAATAATAATGTTTCATGTGAGATAGATTCTGATCTTAGAATTTTCTTCATATACATACACGATATTTGGAAGGTGATTTGATTACTTTTATGCTGCATTTTGGAACCTTCACCTATAGATAGAATAACATTATTAGAAAAGCTGAATGGGTTAGTGTGAGCGGCATTGCATATAATTGGGTATATTTAGTTATCTTGAGAACAGAAAGCCAAAGTTTAAAATTAATAATATAGTTTCAGGTAAGATAGATTTTGATCTTAGAATTTCCTAGGGCAGTGCGCTTGGGCCATTACTGTTCCTTCTATACATAAACCATATTTGGAAGGTGATTTGACTACTTGTGCTGCATTTTTGAACTTTAACTTATAGATAGAATAAGATTATTATAGAAATGCTGAAGGGAATTGGTGTGAGCGGCATTGCATATAATTGAGAGTTCCCTTGAAAACAGAAAGCTAAAGTTTAAAATTAATAGTAATGTTTCAGGTGAGATAGGTTATGATCTTAGAATTTACTAGGGTGGTGCGCTTAGGCCATTATTGTTCCTGATATACATGAACGTTATAAACGATATGTGAAAGGTCATTTGACTAGGTACTTGTGCTGCATGTTTCAGCCTTTACTTATAGATAAAATAAGATTATTAGCAGAGCTGAAGGGGATTGGTGTGAGGGGAATTGCATATAATTGGATATACAGTGATGTTGAGAACAGAAAGCTAACGTTTAGAATTAATCATCATGTTTTAGGTGAGATAGATTGTGATCTTAGAATTTAATAGGGCAGTGCGCTTGGGCCATTATTGTTCCTCATATGCATAAATGATATAAACGACGTAGGGTGGCAATGTGCGCATTTATCCTGTCAATCTAATACACACCAAAAATCACACATTAGAAAATGTATATGAGTGATGCTGTGTAAATAAATTCAAAATTAATGTCAAGAGTACAAAATTTATGATAATTAGTAAAGCTAAAAAATATAGATCACATAGATTGAAGGGTTTGATGATTAGAGTGGAGTCATTATAGATAAAGAGTTTTAAAGCACATGTACATTATATTTTAAAGACAATATAATTTAAAATAAAATAACAAATCTTCCCATATTTAAATCAGTGGGTGGCTGTCTGTGACGCATTACTTGTCTTGGTTTTCTATTTTAAAATTAAAAATTCTTTTTTTCATCTTATGTCTGATAAGGTTGGCTTTAGTCGAGATGCTTATTCTTATACTACAAGAATAAGAAATGGTTTCCGTGTACAGCAGGTGTTTTGATTAGATCACAATCACAGAGGTCGGTAAGGACCTTAAATTTATAACAAGTTAAAATAAATAAACCAAATTGATTTATTTGAAAGGGCATTAAAAAGGCATTACTTGGGTTTACAGAATACGGTTACGGGGTTAGTTGCGAGCAGCACATTTTAACTTGTGTTGAAGAAATTTTACTCAGTGTTGTTTTTCTATCATTATTTTGATTTCTTTTTCTTCTCTTATTGTGACGTGGTTCAGGATTTTATAGTGTAACATTTTTGAAGTCATAAGTTTTGTTGTAAATTACAAATTGGTTTTATTACTAAATAATGGATTGATATATAATAATCTCTTGTTGAAATTTTGATTTTGGAATATGTGTCACAAATTATATGTTTTCTTTAGTATTCAATTATTTATTTGTTTTTGTCAGTTTTTCCCAACAAAACTACTATGTTGTTAATGGCAACTCACAAGAAAAAATAGAAAGTGTAAAGTTTAGAATTGGATTGGATACGATCTTAACCGAATTTTCAATTTAAAAGGCACGTTAAAATCGAACTGCAAGCGTACTCCATGAGAACATTCTAACTATTTTAATCCCAGTTATCTACTTTTAGGTAGCAGTAAATATTTTCATGTGTAAGGCGAATTGGAATGAAAATCCAGTGTCGCTACAATCACTTCTATTGATTTTTGTCTATATACCTACCACAAAGAAAAATATGGAAAAAAATAGAAATAACACAGCAATTAACAAGATAAAGTCAGTTTAGGTTTTATTCTGTTTTCTGATCTTGTCTGTTAACACAGACATGTTCTCTTGAGTCTCCTGCAATCATTTGGGTTTTTAGCATAAAATAGCGTCGCCTTGTTAATGTTAAGAACCAAAAATATTATTACAAAAAATAAAGACTTCTTCTTCAGCTATCTTAATTTTTCAAGTGAACATGTAAACACTATTCTTTATGACCGCTTTACTACGATTATGAATTTAAGTAATTTTCGTAAGGGCACCGCCTTCTGCTTCAATAAATACCATTTATTTATATTCAAGTAAAATATTTTTTTTACTATTCGTTACTGACAGTTTTGCCACATAATTAAAATTTTCAAGAGACTAGTTGGATATTGGATTGATCGATATTGAAAAGGCTTTCGACAAGGTATGCCATGAACAACTTCGACCAATTCTTGTCAGCAAGAATATAGATGGTAGATACATACGAATGATATGCAACCTATGCTGAAATCAAAAGGCAGTAGTTATAGTTGAAGATATTCTATCATAATAATACTAAGCAGCGGTGGCGCGTCGGGAAGGCAAGCAGGGGCCCTGGCCCCCCACTTTTTTGACAGACTTTTTATTCAGACAAAAAAGCATTTGTAGATAATAAAAACATTGCATTTTTGTATCAAGCCCCCCCACTTTTGCAGTGCACGCGCCGCCACTGCTAAGAAGCACTATCAGCAGGGTTGTTGGAAGAAAAGAAAGACAACATTTTGCTTAGCAGCTATAGCCATACCGCAATATATATGGTGTTGGTGTAAAGATAAACCTTAATAAGATTAAGCTTATCGTAATTATTAAGTCTCAGAACAAAAGAACTTATGTAGGTATCAATAAGATACAAGTTGAACAATTACCGTGTTACAAATATTTAGAAGCATAGATTATTGGCATTATTGATCAAATAAAAACATTTGGAAACCGTATAAAAATAGCTTGCTAAAATTGTTCTGCAATCCATTCTAATACTGCGCTGTTCTGCGTTATCTGCTCTTCTAGCAGTGTTGAAACTTGGACAACGAGAAAAGTAGTATTAAAAACTTCGAAGCGTTAGATATGTGATGCAATTAACGAATTCCAAACATATTATGAGTAGATCTTGAATACAATAAATGAAAACTGAAAAATCTTGGTCATATAATGAGATGAGAAAAGTACATATTCCTTAGATACCGCATGCAGGAAATAATCGTGGTAAACAGCATGCAGGGCGGAGGAGAATGTTCTGATTGCGAAACTTGAGTTAGTGGTTCGGATGCAGCTCAATCGAACTTTTTCAGATGAGTGAGAAATAAAGTTGCTAACTTTAGCCGTGACGAAATCCAATTTCCGATGGAGCGGCTAGCTAAGAAGAAAAAGTTTCTGAAAATTCCCAAGGAATCCCAATATATTTTAATATTTTTCTGATTTATCACATATTGCAAATCATATTCCCAGGTCCGGAGATTGGAAATTTGAACATACAAATAACTTAGTTCATATCGTATCGTATAATGGACTTATTATTAATAACGATTCTAAAAGAAATCATTGGACGATGCTAGGTACACGCTTTAACAGCACTTTTGAATCATAATGTATGTTATCTATAGTTTCCTAAAAATATTCTGATATAATATTTAGATTTCCAGGTCAACAGTTTTTACTTAAAACGATACTTACTCAAATCTGTAATTTCCAGTTCCTGGATTTTGGCTGTCCGATTTTAAGATACGGAATTGTGGACCGCTGGAATAACTGCCGCTGGAAGCGCCAGCATTATATTGTCCTGAAGAATATCCGCTTGGAAAGCTTCCAGTTGATGGTGCGAGGTAGGAGTTACCTAAACCTTTAAAAAGTGTGTTATCAGAATGTACAAAAGCAAAGTTTCAAACAGTGATTATATTTAAAAAAAGGTTATAAATTCCAAGTTATTTTGGATAGATCAAATATATTTTAATATACATATTTATTATTCATCTCCAGAAGACCACCAGAATCTGGGTTATTTAGGCTTATTTGCCTATTTGTATTTATAACTTGAACTGCGTTAGCTAATATTTTTATGCATTTCGATAATAAAATGCAATTGAAAGGAGCATATGCTTTATATGTTAAAATTAAATCTTGGAAAATCACAATTTTGTCAGCCCTATCCCTTTGGTAAAAACATACCACTTATATAAAAGCACTATTTTGTATACCAATATTTCCGCAAATTTATTGCCTTTAGCTTTATTAAAGAATGTATGCGAAAGAGAAATATGTTGTCTAGGCCGCTTTTTCAGTAAATATGACCATTTTCGTAACGCTTATTGAAGGGTATAATCATGAAAACATTTCCGTTAGCATCTCTAAGTATCACAGTTAGTATTTACCACTGCTAAATGAACTTCCTGTCGACCTAAATGCTGATGGTGATGAACCAGCACCAAAACCTGGTGTCGACAAAAAACTTCCACTTCCTCCGGCTGTTCCGGCATTGCTAGGTGGAAGATATGTGTTTTCTAAACGGGCTCCCAGGGTGAGACTTACAAGTGTGGAAAAGATAAACTGAAAAAAAAAATAATATGCACAAAAATACCAAGTTTTGAATGCCTAATTTATTGGAAAAAGAAAAGGTTTTAGTAATATACCGAGTCTTACAACAGTCAGCTAAAAGCACAAACTTAATATATACATATATAAAATGCCTATGCTCTATATATAATATACAAAGATTCGAGTTCCTCTTTCCTTTTCTTTTTTTTGGTAAAATATTGTTAGATAAAAATCTCTTCTCCAAAAGAAAATACTAAGAGCGATTTGAAAAACTTCCCCCTAGATTCACTCGATGACTTTTCGATTGAGTAAGGGCCAAAGCCAAGAAATTGTACTTAAACCTTGAATATTTGTGATTTCTATCCAATGTTTCCTGGCATTTTCGATTTTTTTTATTCAGGTAGAAATTACCTTACAGATACGTTGAAAATACGGTACATTAACTTACCAATTTCATTTTGAATTATATTCCAAAACAACTATTTAATCACTAAATATTATTCGGTAGAAGATCTGATCTGCGAAAGAGATGGTTTGACTTTGATGTTCATCTTTGGCGCCTCTCTCTATTTATACCACGCATCGACTTGTCAATATTTTTCGGATGATACAATTAATATTTGGGAGCAATTACGCATCACAAGGTCTTCTTCATTGAAGAGATTGTAAATGTGCCGAAGAACAAGAGCATATACTATGCGGATTTTAACATAGGCGGGGTAAATCGTCAGGTTCAGATTACCCAGCAGGATTTTTTATATTTAATATACTAACTACAAGTACTTATATATTGCAATTATCTATGATCAAAATTAATAATAATCTAAAATACATGAACAATAAATTGTAATATTTACAATATTCTCTGAGAGTAAGTTCTTTTTAATTTCATTTCATCTCATACTGCATTACTATTTTTTTTTTGAAAAAGATATTGGAAAACTTAACTATAATTTTCTAAACATGTATTCCTGTTCTATTATCTTTAATTTTCTTGTCAGCTTGACAGCTTGATCATTACAGAACGAAACGAAGGGCCGAATAAAAATTGAGTTTTTCGTAAGTGACATCGACAGAAGTAAAATGTTAAAGGGCCTAGTGTGGTGAATGATTTTGTAAGTAGGACCATGGGTAAAGACAATTTCTTTTTATTTTCAATTTTGATTAGGTATAAGAATTTTTGAAAAATTGCTGTTTTGCATTAAAGTAAAGTAAGGCTATTTGAAATGCATGTCGTATGAGGGGAGCGGGTTCTCTAACGCTCTTGTATTTATAGAACGGTCTTTAATGCGCCTAAATTCTTATTAATTAAACTCGCTGGAGTTTATTGAAACATTAGAAGTAATCAGAGGGTGTACGAAATCAACTTGCACTTATGCTTATTTTAAAAGCATATAATGAAAAATCTTTCAATCATTACTAATCTAATTTAAACGCTACTTTAAGAAATGATGACAAGTCATTCGTAGTAGAAATAATAGATATCTGCGAAGAAACTAAGCCCTGTACCTAGTCCAAGCTTACAATGATCTCGGAGAATATCAGGAGCAGATTGATGTCCAGGAATCTCTGTCATATTTGGAATTAGATTTTTTATAGTGAAAACTTTTTTTGGCGTGGTCAAAACATAACCCCCTCCAAGTCCCAGCCACGAAGTGAAAATTGGCAACGCCGCGTTAGGGTGAAGATGAAGATATACCTACCGGGCGGCGCGGCGGCCAACGGCAAAAGCGATAATAGCTCAGCGGACGTTTTTTATTTGTAAAAAATTTGCAGTTAGGATATTCCGGATTTGAAAAAGAAAATAAATTGTTTGTTAAATTTGTAAATACTGACCGATTTATCCTATGATTGTCTGTTATAATATCTAAGACTTTAAAACCATTTTTTTTTTGTATTAAAGATATGACATTTTTAGTGATAGGAGTGTCTCTCTTATATTGTTTACTGGCAGCAATTTTAGGATTTCTGAAACGTTACTAAAATATGAACATATCATACATGGTAATACAGTTGTAGCCAAAGAATTGGTATTAGAAGCTACTCCTATAAGATTTTTACCTCTATAGTCTAATCGCTTACTAATATATACCTCATCGATCAACAAAGAGTTATAGAAACAATGTTTAAATAATTATTTATAGTTTGGTCATTATTGGAGCTATTTTGAAAAGTACTTGGTGACACATTTATGGTTGACGAGAGATATTGTAAGTATCTTTTGGTGGGTAAATTCAAATAATCTCGCATTGGGTCATACGCAGAAGGAATAAGCTCATACAAGATAAAAACATTACTCACCATTAACAACAGTTGTTCTGTTGCATTACGAGTAGATTTAACTGGTCTATCAAAAGTAATTATTCTATTACCTATACAAACTATTATCTTCTGCATTTAAATTATTGGACTGACTGAAGTCTCGAAATTAAGTAAGATAAGGCTAATTATCCATGATTGTTTTTAGAAAATCAAATCACATGCCACAAGCGTTATTAATTCGTTACTTTCGCTATGTATGAATTTGTATCGAGGTAAGAAGTTTTCAAGGCGAGTTTCATTTCAAAAGGTAAAATCGATTTTAAATTATTGTAAGCCAATTCATTACCTTTCAAAAAATGATATCAAAATATTTATACACTCGTTGGTCAAATCCAGCCTATAAAATAGTTATTTCTGTTACAACTACCTAAAATAAAGTTTTTCAGGACCAATCATTGCTGTTCCGGGATAGCAGATGAGTCATGAAAAACTTCATTTAGGCACACTATTTTATGTCATACGCCCCCAATATTTTGTTATATGCTTTTTGCAATTCGTCAGAACCCTTAAATTTGCAAATTTTCCATAATTTTTGAAATCATAATGTTCGAAGAAGTTAGCTTAGAAATTGATATCGTAGCAACAAGTGTTTGTATTTGATACTTTTGTCATGTCATTTGAAATTTGTCAGAAAGTCACATAAATTTTAAAATCTTCCAAAATCCGGAATATATAATGATGATTTTTTAATGAATGGAAATACGAAAACGGCGTACTCGTTGTAAATGGAGATGTATTGCTAAATTATTTCCACGAAAAAGTAAGTACCTATTTAAAAAAGTAAATACTTACTTGCGCAAGATGATGTATTTTGAGGTTTTTAAATTAAAATAGTACTCTCTTAAATTACAGTCACAAACGTTCAAACCGTCGACAGTTTGGAGGAATTCTAAGAAATTTTGGAATAGTCCGAAAGGTTGCCATGACGACTTTTAGGGACTATGCCGAATAATAAGCATTTTACGGACTTAAATAAGTCCGTAAAATAGCTATTTTTGGGAGCGTATGACAAAATAGTTATTTATGCAACAAGTGTGTAAAGTGAATCTTTTTTTATGAATGGGAATATTGTCATCAATCCCATGAGTAAAAAAAGGGTACTTTACACATGAGCAGCATACAAAATTTTTTCTACTATCGAAAAATATATGAAAAAATAAAAATAATGTTATACTACTTTACGCACTAGTGCGTAAAATATATTATTTTACGCACTGCCCTAAACGTCAAAAAATATGTCAGTAAACGTCAAAAAATATGTCAGCTTTACTTTACGCACTAGTGCGTAAAATACCTTACTTTACGCACTGCACATTAAAAAGGCCTATTTTACGGATCTTAGAGAGTGCGTAAAGTGAGTATTTTACGCACGGTAGTAGAAAAATATATTTTTGAGCAACTTACAATTTTAACTTCCCAAAATTCACGAACATTGATTTTCTGTGGATAATTTAAGAAATCTTCAAAACTTTTAATTAGGTCTGATTGTTCCAAAGCTTGATTAAGTTGAAAGTTATACTTTTGATGCTCCTTGTTTCGCTCCGCTGGACTTTTTCTAGGCATGGGAACAGTTTTGGAAAAGTAATGCACGGAAGAGCTGAAAAATTTATTGAATGAAGATGAATGAAGAGTGAAGGCTGTGTGCATGTACGAAATGTACTAAATGAAAAACTTTTATATTCCATGCAAAAATTTTAATCCAAAAAGGACGTCTAATCAGCGTAACAGAGCGCTTTCGGCCTTAGCCATCATTTATTTATTTAATTTATTTAATTTATTCTCACTTTAGTGGGATTTTTTTTGTGGTGCCATTGGCATTAGGTAAATTCAAAAAAAAATCTTCACGGATAAATAGCTTGTGGCGAAATGTTTAGCATAAATTACAGAATATTAAGTGGGCGACCAATCAGCTCTTGGAACGACTTTTAGCCACTGAATTTTCAGGTTTTGCCTTTTAGGAAGTGAAAAACTGATTCGCTCTCTTCCCTTCCCTTAGGATAATTTGAATTGCATCCAGGAATACAGCATGAACTTGGCATGCTGATAAATAAATAGGCAATTAAACAAAATATAATAAATAGGGCACCGACTTACCACATTTCCAAACTTATACAACTACATATATTTTTCACTAATTTTAAATCTAATTCACTTACTTACACCTACAAATCGGCTCTAAGCTAAAATAAATTACACTATTACATAAATACATGAACTGGACACAGAACGTCAGCGAGAGCCACAAAAAACGAAAAACAAAAAATATTATTTGCCGCCATTAGAGTACGGTAAACGGTCGCTTCACTTCATATTTTGCTGATTTACGGCAGAATCTACACCCAGAATAGTAACTAACATTTCGTAGCGGTTCTTGGCAATCACTTCACACAAGCTTTTTGCAAAATATCAACGAAAACCCGGTAAAAAATGCAATTTAATTAGGAGAACCAAGAACAAACAACCTGTTCCCCTTAAGTTCGCATACCAGACGTGCCAAATGTCACGTGACTAACGTATCTTCATCCAACATTGCCGTTGTTTGTACTTGACGGTTGGGACTTGCAGGCGGCTGTGGTAGTGAATAAGACTGAGTTGTCTCCGCAAAAGCAAAAGCAAAAACTCACACTAACCCTCAAAGCTGTGTACGCATGTAACGCTTAAAGCTATCTACGTTCGGTTATCAAACGCTCTTTCCGATAATTTTTATATATTTAGCATTTCTCTCTCGAAAACCACTGCTAGTGGAAATTTGAAATCTGGCACATTTTTTGGCAAAACTTGAGGGCCGCTGACGGTCAATTATTTTTGTTGATCTAATTTTCTGTTTCCGAGTTATTACGTCAAACGTGCGATTTTTAAAAGTTTTGTGTTGATACACGATGACTGTCGAAAAAAAATAATTAATTTTGATGATATCTTTTGGATACATTCATTTAAAACCCTATTGAAATTGGCGAGAATCTGAAGATGGCCAGTTTTTTGGCCTGTGTATTCTTGAAAAATTATACATTTTCAGTCGTTCTAGAGCCGAAAAAGTCGCGGCAATTCGACAAGTAATTTCTAGGAGAAAACCTCTCTCTAAATGCTTTTCTGTTTCAAAAACTGCAAAAATGTAAAACATCGACATATAGGTCAAAAAAATTAAATTTTTGCAACAGGCCACGTTATTTATAAAACATAGGTGTGTCTTTATATTTCGTGCAAAATTATTTTTGTTTTTATTAGAATCGTAGCAGAGCGCTTTCGGCCTAATAGGTCATCCTCAGTGCTACCTGGAAGTAAGGAAACAACCCGTTATTTAGATTCGAAAAGGTTTTTGCACAAAATATAAAGTCATTTCTTTGTTCTCTCAGAAATATGCACACAGCCAGTCTCCTTAATATAAATGGTTATACAGTTTATACAGGGTAAGCTAGTTCAACTAAGCTTTTTGCCATTTCAAGTATTAACACTAGCAAGAAATATAAGGCATTTAAAATATTTTTGGATTGTCATGAATATTTTGTTAGTAATTGTAATATATTAATATGAATAATTATTTATCTAACTGCCTAATTTACAATATACACACCTATAGGTGTGCATTATGCTGGTCTATATACTTATATTAAGTTTGACGCACGTATTTCAATCGGCGGTGTAGCTCAAATGGTAGAGGGCTCGCTTAACCTGCGAGAGGTACCTGGATCGACGCTCGGCGCCTCCAGGAAACTTCTTTTTTAAATTTATTCAGTTTTGTAATATTAACCGCTTGCCTTGTTGAAGTTTTCACTTCTGTTATGTTGTCGTAAGTATACCGTTTTGTTTTACACAGTTAGCATCGGTTGCCATTTTGAATCTGAATCTGTCCAAATATGATATATACAATAACACTGTAATGTTAAAAAAGAAAAATTGTGAGGCTGATTCTTGTATGTGGATATTCACATATTGCAGGATGTGAATGAAGTTCAAATTTACTCTACGCAGATTGTTGCAATTAATAGAGCGCCTGTTTTTTGTATGGTACATGGTAAAAGGGCTGTTATATTTCCAGATTCTAATAGTTCCATACAGAAGACCAATAGATTTAAATTAAATACTTTTAAAGTTACTCTACACGTATTTTACGAGCAATAAATCATTTATTCAAAATGCTTCTTAAGAATGATCCTATTTGGCAACTTGAACCATTATTTTAAACCACAATATCCCCTCGATATCGTGACGGTGATCGACTCCTTTTGATCCTAAACTTAATTTTTACTAATAAAATACTAATAATAATAATTAAAACTATCGAAATTATAATCAAATTTTCCGCCCTAAAATATGAATCCAGGGGTACCAAGCAGTTAATATTGGCAACGAATCTGATCTCAAACTTTCATGGATGTCCAGTCATTTGGGCTGACCAGTGGGAAAATAATGGTAGAAATCTCCTAAAATTGTTAGACTTGATTTGATCCTACATATGAATACGAAAATTCAAGATGAATCGAAATGGACTTGGAATATATCCACTCAAGCTAGAGGTGGATGGGATTGTATGGATTCTTATAGAGCGACTACTCTTTCTCACATTACGGTACAAAAAGTTTCTACGTGTCGACAGGAGATATCATAACTGTCATGAGGATGATGATTGGATCCTATCTTTATCGGACTCACTCTACGAGTGAGTCCGATGGATATAAATCCAGATTTGGAGCACATTGTTAATTGTCACATCTTGCATAAAGATCTTTGCTAAGAATTATTAAAGATTAAATATTGGAATAGGCAACCCTATGTATGTCGTCTATTTTATTTAATATAGGCAACTCTATTTTACAATACTATTATGATCTTCCTGTCGCACAACAATATAAATTTATAAAGATAAGGTTAAATCCAAAAAATTACTAAGTTATATAAGGATATTTTTAATTATCTTTCTTTCATTTGAAGCAACGTTTTGGGGTGTTTTCTAGGATAGGTGTTTTATTTACCAAATAAGTTCATTGGTGATTTTGGAATCACACACACAGCGTTTAACTGCATTTAAAAACAAAATATGAACTGGTCCTTAAACAGCATCCAACTACTGCCCTGCGGATCATCTAGACATAATTGGGCTATTCCCTCTTTACGCCACGAAAATTTGGCACCTAAATTGAAATTATGCATGACTGTTCTAAAATATTTTTTGCTTGTATGAAAGCTTAAACTTTGAAATATTACATTAATAAAGGTTGTGGTTTGCAGTCTCTCACTAATAAATTGGGTTAATATATCTTTTGTTTTAATGCCAGATGATCCGCCAATGACCTATGCCATTTTAGGGAGTGTCCTAGTTCGAAGGGTACAAGGCTCAACTGAAATTTGAATACAAAATAGTCGCCAGAATTCCATCCATTGTCTGTCATGATCGCGATGTATTCTTTAATTAAACGCGATGATATAAGAATTCATAGTAAAAGTTACATCTATGGTGTATGATGTTTGACTCTCATAGATCTTAATTAAAATAAGACGCAGCACATTTTTGAGGATTTTCGTATTTATTAATGCAATTAATGACGACTGAACAAAAACCTTTACATTATACAAATAATATTTCTAGCCAAAAGATAACATATAGAACAATTGAATTGACATAATATTTAAGAAAGTGGTGAAATGAGAGAACAAAATTAAATATTAGATTATTACTTTTTTGTAGGATAATTTAGAACTTATAGTAGAGTAGAGACATGCACAGAGAAACTTTGATCCCCCCTACATGTTTAACCATTTTGCAACCAAAAAGAAACTTTAAAAGACAGTTTCCTATTTCTTTTACACTATGCGACATTACACAAGATCGCAGTACTTAAAAATGAAGAAATCAAGAGAGACAAAACATATTTCTAAATTTGATCATATGCCTGCTGTTATATAGCATTTTAGGTGTTATCATTAATTGTCAGCGTTGTAGGGAAAATTCTGTACAATAAAATTTTCAAAACGTCTGAAATGTTGTTGGAGCGACGACCAGTTTGGAATTTAAACTTGGCATGGGAGTAAGATAGACCTTGTTCAGCGTGCAAGTGGTGGCCCAGTAATGTTATGGCCAACGGAAGGTTAATCTACATCCGCTTTTTCCACGTCGAAAAAGAGGTTGACAAGTTGAAAAATCATGTAGGGGAAGGCGGTCCAAAATGGTTCCTTCAGGCAAAATATTCCTTCCCTATTTTGAGCAGTGCATGAAACGATATGGGTTAACTTTCGCTTAACTGAAATCACGTAGATTTTAAAATATTTTTTTTATTAGGTTCTACAAACCCTTTTGACCACCATTTCGTATCAATAATGACTTAGTATACAAGATTAGTAACTCCAATAACGGATAAACTAAGTACTGGTAATCCCAAAATCAGATGGAATGGACCATTTTAATTTTACTAAAAATTAACAATCGATTTGGCATAAATCCAGAATTCTTAAAAACTGATTAAATCGGACACACAATACATGTTTACCTTTAAAAAATAAATAAATTAAAAGAAAAAACATTGCTTAAATGCCAATCTGCTAAGATTAGAGTTGATATTAAAGTAACCACTTTTTTCCAATTGACTCGGTCACTTTTCGAACTCGAAAATATTGACGCAAAATTTTAGGGCCGTAAAGTACCCGATGCAGTGGCGTAGCTAGAAATGTGGGCGCCGGAGGGCAAGCCTATCCGCTGGCGCCTAAAACAAGCCTATATTTTGTGTATATACGCAAATTAATCAAAAAATAATACATCATAATATTAAACGTATATTTTTGAAGTGAAACTTCTTAACGTGCGCCGGGAGTAAAATTTGAAAAGGAACTGAGCTGGCAGGGAACGGAAAACGGTCACGGACGTTTATTGTGATATCTTTGTTAGTTTACAAGATAAAAATACGGGATTTGCTCTATTACCTTGTCAAGACATAAGCGAAACTTTTAAGAAGAATAGTTTTTTTTCATTTAGGCTTTCTCTTTTTGTTAATTAAGTGATACCTATATTTAAAAAAAACTTCTTTTTATCCAAATACGTTAAGATATTATGTATAAGGCTAGGGCGTTTTATTATTGTGGTATCTTTGTTAGTTTACAAGATTAAAATATGGGGTTTGCACTATTATCTTGTCAAGACATAAGCGAAACTTTTATGAAGAATAGTTTTTTTCATTTAGGCCTTCCCTTTTTGTTAATTGAGTGATATATTTAAAAAAAAACAACTTTTTAACCAAATTCGTTAAGATATGTATAAGTCTAGGGCGAATAATTATTGTGATATCTTTGTTAGTTTAAAGGATAAAAATATGGGGTTTGCTCTTTTACCTTGTCAAGACATAAGCGAAACTTTTATGAAGAATAGTTTTTTTTCATTTAGGCCTTCCTTTTTTGTTAATTGAGTGATATATTTAAAAAAAAACAACTTTTTAACCGAATCCGTTAAGATATGTATAAGGCTAGGGCGTATAATTATTGTGATATCTTTGTTAGTTTACAAGATTAAAATATGGGGTTTGCACTATTATCTTGTCAAGACATAAGCGAAACTTTTATGAAGAATAGTTTTTTTCATTTAGGCCTTCCCTTTTTGTTAATTGAGTGATATATTAAAAAAAAACAACTTTTTAACCAAATTCGTTAAGATATGTATAAGGCTAGGGCGAATAATTATTGTGATATCTTTGTTAGTTTAAAAGATAAAAATATGGGGTTTGCTCTATTACCTTGTCAAGACATAAGCGAAACTTTTATGAAGAATAGATTTTCATTCAAATTCTCTGAATTTGTTTAAACTTTTGTATTTTCTTAAAATCTCATTGATCAACTTATTTTAATTAAAAAATGTGATAAAATTCAGTTTTTTAATGTTTCCGGCGAATTTTTATTAAAATTTATTCAGGACGTCTAAAAGCTTTAATTAATCAAATAATAATTTCCTTCAGTTTAAATTAAAAAGGTGTAATCAATATTTTTCGATTATTTTAAAGGAAAGTTCCATTCAAAACATAGAGGGGATAAACTCTTAGTATGTAGATAAACCAACGAAAAAGTAAATTCTATTCGAATCTCACTTTAAAGCTTCATATTCACTTCCGCAAATTTCGCCTTTTTTGACAGTTGTTGATTTTTCGCGCGAATGTAAGTTTTGGTCCATACTCATTGATGCGAAATTTTGTCGGCGAATATTTGCTAAGAAGTTCAAATAGTTTTAACTTTTTTGCGAATTTATGCTTTAGAATAGGTTTTATAGGTTAGGTCCAAGTACCAGAAGATGTAAGCAGCTTAGTGATATATTTTTAAGTCTAGAATGAGCTCAATTATTCTAATTTCTGCAACTAAATTGCGAAAATCGCATTTTAAAAATATATTTCTAACCGAAAATTTTCTTTTCTGGTGTTAGTTAGCTAGTGGGTATTTCGTAGTTTTAGGATAATTACCAAAAGAACACAAACGGAACATAAAATAATATCTCCACCGAAAAAATTATAATTAATATTATTATACAATGGTCATAGTATCTATTCTACAATTTAACTAATGAACCCAATGCCTGAAAAGAATAAACAAATAAATATAGCAAAGCAGTCAAGAAATTTGAGGCTAATTCACAATTATGGTTGAATTCGTAAAAAAAATAAAATTTTTCACCGCGAATAATTTTAAAGCTGAAAATGACAGTTTATGTCAAAAAAGGCGAAATTCACTAAAGTGAGTATGAAGCTTAATTGTTAGAGTAGAATTTTCTGAATATTTAGTAATAAAATTAAAACAATTAATGTTTTATCAGAAATCCGAGGATTTTTTGAGAAAAGTCATGAAAAATGGATGTATTGCAGGTAAGCAAAATTTTACCGAGTGATTATTAAAAAATTCTATTAAATGAATTGTGTTACATATCATAATTAAAGTTTACACACCTAATTTCAATTACACAATATGAATTAAAAAACTCCCTAATAAATCTAAACTTGACCTTTACGGGATATATGTAACTCACTGTGTTGGCGGACCGTCCTTGATTGACGATTGTGTCCGATATAATCCGATAACATACGAGGCGCCCTTTAAATCGGAGTTCTCATCTATCCCTCTCTAATTTGATTGCTCTGTCTTACTGTCCTCTCTTAACATTTATACTCTTTGCTATTACCTTGTCAAGACATAAGCGAAACTTTTATGAAGAAAAGTTTTTTTCATTTAGGCCTTCCCTTTTTGTTAATTGAGTGATATATTAAAACAAAACACTGTTTAACCAAATCCGTTAAGATATGTGTAAGGCTAGGGCATATAATTATTGTGATATCTTTGTTAGTTTACAAGATAAAAATATAAGGTTTTCTCTATTACCGTGTCAAGGCATAGGTGAAGAATAGTTTTTTTTCATTTAGGCCTTCCCTTTTTGTTAATTGAGTGATATATTTAAAAAAAAACTACTTTTTAACCAAATCCCAGGCTAGGGCGTTTAAGTTTAAGAAGTTTCACTTCTGATATGCGCACATAGTGCACACGCTTTTTTTAATTACAGGAATATGAATATAAAATATATAAACGGCAACCAACCAACAGGTACATACATATTTAAATATAAACGTAAACTAAACATCTGTAACCTTAATTAATTAATTAAACATTGGAGTCTTTCTTCGGTTTTAAATCGACGTACAGTGATGGATTATGTGATCAAAATTAATTTTTGGACAAATTAATTTTCTATGCTTAGTATTTCTAGGCTATTTAGACTTGCCTGGCTAATGGTACCTCCTAAATACGAAACTCTAAAAAACACATACTTTTTACGACCGAAATTTTCGGAATTTTTGTCTTTGAAGTCGCATGCCGCCTTACGCAGCGTTTTTACAAATTTGCATGTACCAAATGCCGCCGCGCCGGGATGCATATTTACACATCCTAGCATACGACGGCACCAGGGTGCTGAAATCGGTTTAGCCGGCCTGGGTTCAAACCCCGTTGCTTTTTTTTATATTTTTAGGTTAAGCTTCTAAACAGTTTTTTCTTGATTTTGGGTATGTCTTGGGTTAGTTTGGGTTAGCACCTGGTTAGTTCACTTTTCTTGAGCCCCCGTAGCGGGCGAAGTGAGCGGAGGGCCATGCGAAAAGTGAAATATTATATAACAGCGTGTTCCAGGTGCCCAAATCAGTGAGCTTTTGTAGCGCTACAAACGCTTACAAAACCTAACCAATTTCAGCACCCTGGTGCCATTGTATGTGAGGATGTGTAAATATGCCGCCGGGATATATCTTTTTATTCCACATAGAATAAATAATAAATACCTGACACAAAATGTATTGGTTGGGTAAAACGTTTAATACATATTTTGGTCTTTGATCTTTGATTGTATTATAATTTAATTAATTTAAGTAAGCTCATTAGCATTGTTAGCATTAGCATATTTATAAATTCGGAGCGGCGCCTAATTTTCTCTTGGCGCCGTGGGGCCTTGCCCCCCTGGCCCACCCGGTAGCTATGCCACTGACCCGATGAGATCAAAATGAAGTATCGCACGGCTCTTATTCATACTTTGAGGCGGCTGATATCTCCCCCGCTAGGGAGTTGAAGTTAGCTAGGTAGATAAAAAAAGGTGAAACATATTTCCCCCTCGAATCAAAAATGGACGGGTCTGAGTGCTTTTTCATATCATCATTTTAATTACTGAAAATCGAGGTGTAAGTTTTCGTTGGGCCACCCCGTTGGTAAGCCAGTCTACTATTTATTCAACCTGAAAAAAAATTGTAGGCTATTTTCATTTTCATATTAATTTAAAATATTCATCTAAGTACTAGGTGATATTTTCGAGTAAAATCGTTTAAATAAAATTAAATTATTTCAGAAATGTTAACTACTTTTTCAAATTAAAGGCAATTTATTAATATAATTAAAAATATATATTAACTTTAATTAAGATTATTATGTGCACAATTTTTAAATATAAATTCAATCAAGATTATTTTTCCATCATATGATTTTATTTTATAGAATATTTGAATAGTATGTAGCTCGGTATCTGGTTTGAAAAATGATGCCTATTTTTATGTACCTTTAAAAAGCTATTTATTTAATCATCATAAAAATAGAGGCAATTAAATCTTATAATTTTTATTTTTTTATATTAAACTTCTGAAATGGTTAAAATTACATCTAAAACAAAAATAGTATTACATTTTAAAAAAATTTTCTTCTATATGAATTATATGAAATACTGAACTATAATCCATCTGATTCAGGTAAAATAAGCCTGGCTGCTTGAATAGAAAAAAAAAACAATTTCATATTATCTTAAAGAGCTAGTTTTTATATAATCTAAAATGTGCTTATCTATTAGCATTTTACTGAATTTTTTCAATTTGCCTATTTTTTTTTAAAGTTCAATTTCTTACGGAGGTGTCTTTGTTTTCTTGATTTGTTTGTTTTCTTTGCTTTATTATTTAAAATTATTTAATTTTTATTACTTCAGACAGATAACATGAGACATTTAGTTTATTTTTATTTTCTATTGCGTTACTACATTATTACATGTTTTGTCAAAAAAATATAATTCTTAAACAATAAGGCCATTGAAAATGAAACAAAATGATCTACAATTAACCCAAATTATCCTAAACTAAACCAAATCGCCCGTATGATCTCAGAGCTCTGCGAAATGCGGGAAAAGATGTTATTGACTTCATTTCAAATGGCAGATAATTGTGAATTTTTTTTTGCATTGTACAGTATAGAGCTTTTAGCTAACTCTGAGCATGGGGTTGGCAGATAAAGATCATGCTCCGTATTCCTACGTGGATAGCTGTGAGCTGGCCTTTCTGGAATAGTAAATACGTGCTTGGGGATTAAGCAAACGGATTCAAATATGAATAAGGAAGGAAGAGTTAATATTTTAAATCTTTTAAAGAAATCCTGGCAGTGAGTTCTACTGTTTAGCTTCATTGAGTATCGAACAGCTCTCTTTTGTAGTTTGAAAATACGCTCAAATTGAGTCGCACAACACGTACCCCAGAATGGAAGGACGTATCAGAGATGCAACTCAAAAAGGTCATAATAGACTGTTCTAGCAGTTGACAAGTTAGGCTGCCTGGAAACCGTTCGTAGCGCGAAACAGGTAGAACTTGATTTTTTTGATAAGGCATTGATGTGCAAGTCCCACTTTAAATGATTGTTCACAGCAAGCCCCAAGAATTTCACAGATTCAACGACTTAACTAGTGGTGTTAAAGCACAAAAGATTGCAACGTACTTTTATATGACAATACTGTAGTTTTAGAAACGTTAAGGCAAAGGAGATTAGAATCGCACCATGATTTAATGGTGATTAAGTCACTAGATATAGTTCTGTGAAGCGCCGTAATATCCGGGTTGCTCCAAGTGAAACTCCATTCCACAATCTATTGGTCTAAATCGTATCTTAACAACAGAAGTCAGCTTATGAGCTGTAGGTTGAGACACGTCAAGACATCGACGTGTCTCAACCTACAGCTCATAAGCTGACTTCTGTTGTTAAGATACGATTTAGACCATTCGAGAGGCACTCCTCTGAATCCGTAGTACTGCAATTTGATAATTAAGATATTATGATTTACACAATCGAAAGCTTTAGAGAAATCAGAGTAAATTGTTGCTGCAGAGTGATTGTTGTTCAGTTTGGAGTATATATAATTAGAGAGGGAAAACATAATATCATTTGTGCATTTGTTACTTAAAAATCCAAATTGATGGGTAGTAAGTATTTTATATGTAGAGAGAAAAGATAGAAGCCTTTTTTAAACCAGTATTTCAATGATCTTTGATATTGTGGGAAGAAGTGCAATTGAGCTATAGTTCGAAGCTTGGTCTTTATCTCCTCCTTTATGCAAAGGAATTATTATTGTCGTCTTAAAACAGTTTTGAAAAACCTCATTTTAGAATGACTTGTTAATTAAAGTAGTAAGATGGTTTAATGTGCATTCCGGCAGGTTTGAGAACATTTCCAGAGTAAGCCCATCAGTCCCAGTTGAGGATTTGTTTTTAATGTCTTTAATTGTACTGCGAAGCACAGCCAATGCTACAGGCGTAAAGAAGAAACTGTGTAAATTCACATTAGCATTAGAGAGATATGAAAGTAAATCATGAGAATGAGTTATGGTGTTCATTAAATCTTTAGCCACATTTACAAAGTAATTGTTTAGGTTCTCAGGTGAATTGGCGATTGTGCTAGACGAAGAACTCTTTTTCCTTAAGTCATTCACAATAGACCATGATTCTTTAGCAACGTTACCGAATTTAGCCAGCCTTATTATAGTAAATATTCTTGGCAGCTTTTATAGTTTTTGATAGACTTTTCTGTAAAGTTTCACGTAATCATGGAAGGAGACGCTGTCCGAGTATTTGTTAAGGTGAGATAATGAACGCATGTTCTTTGCAGATGTGCGTAAGCCTTTAGTTGACCAGGGTATATGTTGTTTAATTTTGATAGGCCTAAGAGGAAAGGATTTGAACGCCAGAGTAGATAAAGTTTTTATAAGTCTAGAAAATTCGGTATCGACATGATCAGAGAGAACATTCCAGTAAGTTGTTCGACATAGATGCTTGAAATTTATAAAATGTTTGTCCGAAAAAATACGGCATAATTTGCGCGGAGCAATTTTGCATTTGGATTTTATTGAAAATTCTGTTAATACTGGATCATGATCAGAGAAACCCGAGTTAAAAACAGCACAGTCAACGAATTCTGGATCATAAGATGACACGACATAGTCTATAGTACTAGAACTGGTATTAGTTATTTTAGTTAGTCTAAAGGGTCGAAAATTGACCGAAGAGATACTTGAGCTCAGCACACACACTGGAAAAGTCAACATTAAGGTCGCCACACAAAATTAATTTGCTTTTTAAAAGCAGGGACTCAAGCAAGCTCAGTAGTCTTTGACTGAATATATGCATGTCAGCGTCAGGGGTTCTGTAAATACAAACAATATAACGATAGAAAATTAAAATACTCTCTCAGACAATAAATTATCGAACTTAGGTACTGCCGAAAAGTCGTTGTTAGTAGACATTATCATAGTACCTCCATGAGATAAATAACTTCTATTAAATCTAGTTACTGTAGTATAATTTTTGACAAACACAGGCTCATCAATATTTAACCAATGTTCAGTTATGACAATGATTTCTGGAAAATTAAGCTCTTCTAATAAAAGAAATAATTCATCTGTTTTGTGTCTTAAGGACTGAATATTAATAAGAAAAACACTACGCTTGCTATCATCCAATTTTTGTACAGGGTGCTTGATCCTCTGTTCGCGACAATCTACCTAAATATTACCCCCTTTAATCGGAGAGCCAGTAGAAAAATAATTGCCATGACTTTCTTTAACCTTCTGAACGTGTTGAAGTCTCTCCGCTGAAAAAAAAAGACTTGAAGGCAGATAGATCCGTTTCAACCTCTGCCGAACCAATACCGTAGGCATCGTGGAAGCGATAGTACAACTTACGCAAGGAGTTCACGTCACTAGGAAGTCTCTCTGAAGCTAGAGACCATTTGATGCTAGTGTTGGTGTGTCCTTCAAAACGCACACTGGAGGGTTAGTCATGAAGATAGGCAAGGAATAGCCGAAGAGCTTTTAATATGGAAGTGTCCCTCAGTCTAGCTAGCAAATTACCGCATCCGAATCTCCCGACAGCCGCACTATAGGTGGAGCCATCGCATCGGGTCAATATCCAGCTTACTATCCCTCTTCGCACTTTTCTTCACAACAACCACCAAATTCTCCAGCGCAAGAGACTTACAGGCAGCCAGAGCTTCCCTGTCAGACCTCACCCCCCAAGTATATGTAGAGATGTTGAGTTAGAGCCTGGTGGTAGGCTTCGACTATTCAAAGTGCTCGGTAGAAAATGTTGATAGCCAGTGGTCGAAGTACTTGCTGTAGGCGGCGATACCTTTAAGGATGTTAAAGATGAATTGGCAGTGACTATTTCAGTACCCGGCGGCCACATACTTATGTCCTTAAGCTACTTTAGGTGGCTTTTTTCTCTGTACACCAACCTTGAAATCGGAGTGTGAACAGTCCTTATTCTTCAGCATTGGAAAGCATCGGATAAAGTCGGTAGTTCCAAGTTTTTCTTTGGCATAGTGTGCAACCTGATTTACTGTATAATGCCAGTCTTCTTTTATGGTGGATATGTGAGGTGTGGGAACAATGAATTTAGGGGAAATATTGACTTTAGGAGAAGTAATAACCACTGTGCCAGGGTTAACTGTATGGTTGGTCTGAGTCGAAATCGATTTATTACTTCTAATAATTGGCTTGTCTTTGGCAGCCAACTTTTCTATCATGAGTATCATTTCATTTACACTTTTTCGTATATTGCTCATTTCCTTCAATAACTCTTCCTTTGATGAGTCGTGAATCTGGACTTTAACAGGCTTATCATGATTGTCCACGAAAATAGATGACAGATTGAATATATCTTGCTTCATTCCCTTGATCGAATGGAGTAAAGTTTCGTGTCTATTATCAGAGAATCTGATGTGGAGGCTGTGAATCTAATCTATATTTTGTATACAATTTTCCAATCAAGGACGGCGTTCTATACATGTGTTGTGGGGCATGTTGGATAACAAAATTATCGGGCCAATTATTTTTCATGATAATTTGAATATATTTACAATTTCTACAAATACAAGTTCAGAATTACAATGCCTTTAATATGGCAGCCCATTACTGAATTTTTGAACAATAGTATATTGTGTAAGTAGGAGGAAAAGCAAAACATTCCTGGACGACTGTGGAGCACAGGAGTCCAGGAATGTGCTTTTCCTACGAGTTGCACATACTATTTTTTATCCGATCGAAATTAATTAGAATACGTACTTATAAAAATAGAACCAAATATTACTCTAAATAAAAACGGTGTTTTAAATTTAAACTCAACATAATATCAAGTTTTGAATCGAGCGAGCTTGAAGTTTATCACGTAGCTACGGAAACTACAGCTAAATGTTACTTTTGATAGACGTCAGATCTGACAAACAAGGCATTTGAACGGACAGAAATGTTACATTCCCGGCCTAGGACGGCCCAGGAGGTGGAATAAACATGACTCTATATCAAATGGGCCAAGTGAGCCTTCTTGACTATAGCCCATTTAAAAAACTCGTTAAATTTAAAAAACCTGTCATTTTTTCCAATAAATTCAAATGACATGTTTCTCCTATGCTATCACAATCACCTGCAATTACATCTTAAAATCTATAGGGTTATGGGGCGTTTGGAGGCACAACCTTAATGGGGGCACAAGGGGCTCAATTAGTGGTCTAAGTGCAAGGCTTGCTGGGGGCCTTGCACTGATATGATACTCATTACTGGGCGTTACCATAATAGGAGTACGCAACTTTAACTCGAAACATTTCAAAAACTTCTAAAGAAAATATTAATATATTATATGTGGTTGATCTCAGAAAAAATAGGATCTCAACGTTTTGATTAAAACAATAGAGTGTTCTATTTCTAAAACCTAATTTAGTATATTTTTTTTTCTAATTTAGTAAGTTCGTTTGCTAAATCTGAAATTAACAACTTAAAATCAAACCTGTAGGTAGATATCAAAATATAAACAGATACCCTGTACAATGACGCCTTCATATCACGATATATTCGACGACATCCGACCTGGTCATTTTAGTTTGGGTTAGTACATCAGTTGATGCACTTCGGCGGCTTACTTAAGGACATGAACTGTCACCGAAAGTAGTCTTTTACTTTTCGAGCGAGCTCGAAATTATTTGTCTGAAACGGAGATTGAAACCGAGTCGAACTTCAATAATTTTTACAAAAATACTTTCAAGATAGAAGTTGCACTCCACATCGGAAATCAGATGTTTCTGTTTGGCAAACACGCTTTCTATTAACGGATGTGCACGGCTTCCGCTCTTGTGGTCAGATTTAAGGAAAGTGGATAATGGAAGTCTGCATTCGGCTGATCATATAGGAAGGCACTAATAACATAACACAAGACTAAACCTTCTCCAAATATTGCAAAATTAAGGAAGTTTCGCTTTGATTATAAAACAATAGTAATCAACTGTCCTTAAGAATAGGTCATGTGTCTTAACATAACTTAGCTCAATTGAAGAAACTAATTAGAAAAGAATGCGAGGAATGCAATTCATTCGTAATATTGAACGGCAATCATTTTAATAATAAGAAATGACCCTCAATTATTGCATTGTTATAAGCAATAATTTTGGTTAAATATCTTTGTCATATAGCGGAATTAAAGTTTTAATAGATTGGCATTTAAAAAGTTTAATTTCAACGTACGTTTGATGAAACACTGAATATATTGAGTTTCCAAAATACCATGCATAAATTAAATTTGTGTTCTACAAATTTTTCAGTGGTTTCCCATATTTAAGTTAATGAACATTCTGTATTATTTAAAAACAACATGTGGTTTTTTAATAGTTATAATATAATAATATATTATGCCGTGCTTATATATTCAACTATTATTTTGTATTCTAATGTAAGGCTCTAAGGCTCATCACAGGGCAATTATTGGGAATAGGGTCAAAGAAACGTATATGTGCGTTCCTCATGGACATTGCAATCAACAACTTTACTGATGGCTATATAAAAATTGACATAAATATTTCAGCTTTTAATACCCCTGAGCAACCTTTTTCTTAAAAATCATCCTTGATAAAAAAATCACGACTTTTACAATGGTACCGCCATTTATTTAACAATTTATATCAATGCAATAACCTTTTCTGCGCCTTGGTCTTAGGTTATCGAAATAAAACATTTAATTGACGGGTTGTATTCAAATAATAATCGTTTTTATTTTACAACTCATTTGTTACATAATGAAAATATTGAAACGTGAGGAACTACTTAAATAAACCAATTAGTGAGGCTTTACGTTATATTCCTGCAATAGAAACATTTCAAACATACCGTACAGGGTGTGCCAGTGCCACGACTAGGATTGCCAGATTTTAGTTTTTACATTAACGGACAAAACAATACGGGCTTTTGTTAATTTACCCGGGACAAAGGCAACAAGATAAATTTGATTTTAATCGGACCCAGAAGCACAAGTTACAATGTATACATATAGCAAAAACAAAATGAGTTTTTGTTATTTTTGTAGTACATTGCCGAAGTAAGGGACGCTAGCTGTCCCGGCCGGACAATTAAATTTATGATCATTAATACATCCCGAGACAGGGTCGGATTGGCTTAATTTTTCCTTAGAGTCTGTAAATATTAATTTTGCCTAAAAAATGACGCAGCTTAAAATTTATTTAATCTGCAAAAGTACTTTGCTGGTATAAAATCGACAAAATTGACAAAAACACACAAATCCGCAAACAATCAATTGAATAATTAATAATTTTATTACAACGAAAGAAATTCACATCTAACTAAATTAAATAGTTACTTTTAGGTGATAAAACACAATACGAAAAGAACAGACATAGAAGCAAAAAGAGATTTTTTAATAGCATCAAAGAGAAGAAATATGCCGTAAGATAATTCAAAAATGAAAAATGTCCAGGAAAATGAAAACAATATTGTAAAATTATATAAACAAAACACTTATTTAGATCAGTAGAAAAATCCGCTATAATGTGCCAATTTATTAAGTATTTTGTCGGGGCCAATTTATGTCAATAGATTTTTTTTTTCAACATTCCTTATTATAAAAGATCTTGTGTAGTAAAGAACTTAAACAAATTTTTTGATTGAAAATGAAAAAGCTTGCTCGCAGGCGACTTGTTTAGAAGAAAATGTTGAATTTTAATGAATTTTAAAACGCTGGCGGGAAATTTCTTACGCGTAGGCCAGCTGCCTGTGCCTATTGTACAGGGTGGCTCGAATTTGAGTCTATGTATGGGTATCTCGAAAAACATAAGAGATACAGTGTTGGTCAAATTAGGACAAAATTGCGGATTTAGGTGCCTAAGAATATGACGTTTAGAAAGCTTTGAAAATCCCAGTATTTCCGGAGATACCCGAAAGAAACCGAAATGTTGAAAAATCGTTTTATTTTTTTCCAGGACTGGTGTATTCAGTTTGGAATCCGTTTCGTCTTTAAGGTATACAGTGTGTCCAAAAAAGTATGCAACATATGGGAAACTTCCTTATTATTGGTTTCTCAGAAAATATTATTCTTGATAAAAGTTGGTGCATACCCTAAAACAATAACTGAGTATTTCAAATTTTATGTATTGTTTTTAGTGCCGGACCAAATGTAATTTTTCCGAAATCGCGTCAAGAGTAAAGTACCTTAATTCATAAAGATACAGCAAAACCTTATAAGGGAAAGTTCTTCCAAATTAAAAAAATAATCTAAATATGAAAATTGAGTTAAGTACATATTCTTGTTTTTTTCTGGTGAATGTTTTGTTCCTTTGTTATTAGTATACTTATTAGTATACTTGCTAAGTAACTTCAAAATTTATTTAATATTGAAATTAGTTACATAGTTGCATAATGTTGCAGTTTTTCCAGAGAAAATAGCCAGTTTAGGTGTTGCACACACATTTGAACACTTTTGGTTCAAATTTTTTTCCAATCAAAATCATGTATAGACCCAACTATTTTCATTTCATGTAAAACAACTAATCACTTATTTATCTTTTGCATCCAATGAGTAAAATATGCCCAAGTATCCTAAAAAGTCATATAAAATATTTGGTATATTGTATAGTAGGCCGTGCATTTGGAATTAAAACAACTAAATAGCAATAATTTTACTTCACTCTGACATATGAAATTAATTATTATTGAGTCAGTCATTATAATTGTTTTTTGTAATTATTGTGGACAATTATTTTGGACCAAAAATATTTAAATGTGTTTGCACCACACTGATACCTAAATTGGCTTTTATCTCTGGAAAAACTTAAACACTATGCAACTATGTAATTCATTTCTATCTTAAATAAATTTTGAAGCTGATTGGCAAGTATACTAATAACAAAAGAACAAAACATTCACCAGTAGCGTAACGTACTTGACTTTATTCGGAATATTTTTTTCTGATTCCAAAATAATAGAGATATTTCCATTTAAAGAGTAATCAGTATGTACACCCCCGCCAGCTTGGTCTCTCTAGCAAACGCACACAGCTCTCTCGGCTCGATCTTTCTTATATCCTCCGGATTCAGCATATAGCTTTTGAAGTGCAGTCGACAAGAACGTAAGTAGACCATTCATCGTCCTTTAAGCCCAGCTTGTATTCCGGATCTTCTACAATCCGTGGCAAGGGCAAATGTCTGTTCAAGCGACAGCGCCGTATAAAAAGCCCTTTCAAAAGCCCTATGTCTTCCACTTCAAGGCCACGAGAGCCTTAGCCTCTCTCATTTCTGGAGTAGTGTCCTAGGCTGTCTATTCAATGAGTTCTTAAGGATGGCAGGGGCCGTATCATAAACTTACGTCCACTTGGACAGATTCGCGCTTTGAACAAGTTTTGATACCCACATTTTGAGGATCGCATGTAGTTCGGCTCGGAATAAGGTTATATAAGTCGCATCCCTATGTTATCTCCATACACACCTGTGCCAGTACCAGTGTCCGTTTTGGAGCCATCTATATGACAGACGATCTTCGTACCGGATGTGGGCAGCGATTCAATTCCAACCACGATCACGTATTCGCTTCGGGTACGTGAGATCTGAAGGGTATAGTTGATCTGATGGTGGGCAGTATTTTGTCTCTTCAAGAGTACCGGACAATCTTCTCCAGATTTTAATCTGCCCCTCGGGCTATTATTTTCGCTTAGGTGAACAAGATTTTTTTAGTCTGTATGCGAACTTCAAGGTCTCATGTTCCAGGGATAGGTGGAGGGGCGGTAAAGCAGTCAGTCTCTCAAAAGTTTGGTGACACGCAATTCCCATGCACACCAGTATCTGAGCGCTGTCCATTTGAGCCCTAGATGTGGCCGTTTGCATACCTGTTCAACGATATGGCCCTATACGTGATAATGGGGCTTACCAGAGAAGAAAGTGCTAAATGTATTTATATACTTGTAAATATGCAAACCACATATTTCATATTGTCTACTTATTACTACCTACCATTTTTTATTGAAAAAGCTGTCTGTTGTTTTTCTGAGTATTTAATGCTTTTTGAAGAGGGAAATAGTGTTGTAAGTGGCGCCTTATAATCATCAGAATCTTTTCACTTTTATTTATTTTCTCGATAGGCATATCCTTCCTTTTGGGAAAAATTCGGGGTATTGCCCCCTTCTGGACTTCTAGTCCGCAAGACCAGTCCGCCTCTGAAGATAAAACATTCCCAGTTCAATTGCATTAACATTACGGCGTTCACCCTGTATATCATTAAAATCTGCATTTTGGAGTTTCACAAAAGATGTAAAAATATTTAACCTTCTATAAATAGGATAAGACTGGTAAGTAACTATTCAAATTTGTTGACTAAATTATCTCAGATTTCGTACACCTACACTAAAATAAAATCAATCTTAAAAAACAATAGACTTCTTTTAAAAAGCTGCCCGGAAGGATTCTGACTACGTTTTGAGCATTAAAAGTTTAAGCTAACTATTTGGAATATGCATGAAATAATAACATGGAAAAGTAAAGAAGATGTCAGAAAAATATCCTCTGTTTATTCAAGTCGTTGACGTTGCAATTTTACTTTAAAAAGGGAATAAGTATAATTATAATTCTCATACCAAGTTACGTTAAACTAAAACTAAAAGATACGTTTTCTATTTACAATAAGTTTTTGTGAATTAATTTCGTGATATACACGTTAATATTTCCTAATTAATTCGCTACCGTGAAATCCTTAAAGGTTAAAATTAAATAGCTAAAATGATATTAAAGAGATCACTTAAAACGCTGCTTTCAACATTGGCACTGATGGAATTTCAGATAATTAATCATGCCGAAAATTGACTGGTACCTATTTTATTTTGTAACGTGTTAATGTGAAGAGAGAACTAGGCAACATTAACTGAACCACAATTAAGAATAACGGTAGATATACGTAGTAATAAATGTGTGGTTATTATATCGCAGAAAACTATATATTAGAATCCAATGAAAAACTATTTCCGCAAATAATAGTATTATTTTGATATATTATGTCTTAATCATAGTTATTGTGAGATCATATTGTGGCCATATTGAGACATTATAGGCTCAAAAATTTGAAACACAGTGGATTCTCTCTCGATTCAGGGACTGTTACATCATTTTTACTTATTGCTTCTCATGCATACACTTGCTTCGAGGAGAGGTAGATATAAGTATAAGGAAATTTTAACATACTTACACTATTTTATTTTATTTTAAAAAATGAATATGTATAATGTGCAAAGAAACATAAAATTCTTGACATCATGTTTAAGAGGTATTAAAAACAAAACAATAATAAAAGGAAAGAAAAAAGAAACACTAATTATTTTCTTTAGAAGTGGTTGTGTAGTCTGGCGATGTTGTCTTGGTGGTGGTGGCTCAAACGGAAGACCAGCTATATCCATACCAAACACAGCACTCATTAATTTGGACAACTAACTGGCTGAAGAGCAAACGGCTACAGTTGGGAGACAAGAAAACCGAGGTAAATCTACTGACAACAAAAAGAAAGTTATCACCGATTAGCTTTAATCTCCAGGGAACTATGCAAATCGTTCAAGTATTTGGAAGTGTGATTGAACACCAGGCTTTACTTTTCTGAAGACGTAAGACACAATACGAAAGGCTGAGAGCACCACGAGAATAGGTATGAATCTTATGCCAAACATTGGTGGGCCTACGGTGTCCAAATCGAAGAACATGACCGGCGTAATCCATTCGCATACCTTGTATGCCGCGCCATCGCCAGTCTGAGACGAGGCTAATTGTCCTATTCTGATATATATTCCTGATGAGTGTTGTGTATCTGGAATTGATTCGAGCACTGTTCATGGACATGACTATCGTCATATGCATTACAAAGATTCATTCTGTGAATGAGAATATGCAGTGGATACACTGCAATACATGGTAGCGAAAACTCCAATAAAACTTCGGGTCATGGAAAGTAAGTAGAGATACGAAAATGCTAGAAGTTTTCTTCTTGCCAGATGGCAGGGGCGGTGCGCACCAAATGCCGCTGGAAAATGTACACATACACTGATATCTAATATACGGAGATGGAAAGACAAAAAATACATTCTTTCATAAATATCTGTACAATAGATGACGAGCCGAATCAAAAGATCAATTCGACAGAAATAGGCGGCGAAATTCCAGCGAAGCAAGCATGATACAGAATCTCCTAGCTTCGAAGGAGCAGTGGCAAAACTCTTATATCCCCATATGAATGATAATCGAGAAGAAAGAGAGCGAAGAAAGGAAAGCCGAAAGATGCATAGATGAAGAAGAAATACTAAAACTCCTGACCTAGATTGTAGGTAAACCATAAATAGGTAAATGTGGCATCGCCGCACAAGCAACTTCGACGTGACTTAGCATATATTTCATACACAAGTCTAATAAATACTGGTCAGCACTTCAAGTATATTGTGTAAAAATATTGCATCGTCTCTGGTCACCTCGCAATAATAATGTGCAATAAATTGCACAATGATAATGATCATCTTGGGGATCGCCGCGCCACGGCCGCGCCGCTCCAATAAACAAATTGGACTAATGTCAATTTATATCTTGCTGACAAGTGATATGAAAATTACACATATTAACCACTAAAGTATAAATTCACCTTGTTATAAAGATCGACTACAATAATTAGACCACGCACATGCCACTATTTGATTAAAGAACATTTTTACAAAATAAAAATTAAGTATGGTCCATGCGATGAGTATGGTTCTCTCGAAGATTTGAATCACCTTCTTTCGGAGTGTCCAATTAACTTTATTCCTAATCTTGTCTGTGCCTGATGTCTTTACCTGATGTGCCTTTTTATGGCAAGGACACACACAATAAAGGGGGATCCTATGGCAATCGATGAGCGGTGTGTGTGTGAAGATCTTGATTGGCACGATTCTTGAATAGCTGTAGGTTGTAATTTGGAGGAAATAGATGTCCTGAGAGTGAGCTATATAGCGATGCAGCAACGTGGTCATGCCAGGGCATATTACTGTTAACCAAGAAGACATCAAATAGTTCGATTGGCGAGAATAAAGAAATTGTCGATCCTGCCATAATGATGCCAGTGCCTGTCGCCGTGCCGGATTGGCTTTTTATTCGGTCTCTGGTAAAGGTTTTTAGTATTGAAAATGCTATTGCGACCTCTTTTATGGAAGCTTAATAAGGATGTCGTGACCTCGACCAGCGCATACGGATAATATCGGATTTCGTGACCTCGACATAATGAAATTCCGTCACTGAATCGACGCGGTTAACGCTCAGTAAATAACATATCTCGCTTGTGATAAATAGAATATCACGCTTGTGATAAGACGTAATGGATACTTTGACGACGCCGCCGCCGACGCGACGGTGTGTTGTGGGTTATTCTAAATGTTCGAATAATATTGTTGAATAAGGTAAGTTAATGTTATTTTATACTGTGATTTAAATCTAAATTTGGACCGTAAAAATTAAAATGCAATATTTTTATTACTTATTAAAAGCTCGATTAGAAGATACGGGGTGATTCTGAAAATATGTCGATTTTATGACATAGTATCTGTAAAAAATGTGAAATTTGACCGTTTTGCTATTTAGGAACCGATTTGAGTGAAATTTTATAAGTGGACTAGGAAAAATAAATGTTAAAATGTCAAATTTGACAGTTGCGTTATTTAGGAACCGAATTAGATTAGGGAAGATAAAAGGAAAATATTCTATGACGTACTTAGTACCTATCTGTCAAAAATGTCATTATTTATTAACCGATTTGAATAAACTTTCAAAAATATCTCAAAATATGTCGATTTTGGAAAAAATAATTTTAACAGAGTATCTGTCAAAAATGTCCAATTTAACAGTTTTGCTATTTATGAACTGATTCAATTGAAATTTTATAATTAGATTAGGGAAAATAAAAGAAAAATAAGTTTAGACATATGTAGCGCGTGTCAAAAATGTTAAATTTGACTGTTTCGTTATTTATGAACCGATTTGAATGAAATTGTATAATTGGACTAGAAAAAATTTTTAAAGATAATTTTATGAAATTATTTAATTGTACTAGCAAAAATTTTGAAAAATAATTTTTTAACATAGTATCTGTTTAAAATGTCAAATTTGACAGTTTCGCTATTTATGAACCGAATTAGATTATAGGGAAAATAAAAAGGAAATATTTTTTTATAATTAGATTAGGGAAAATAAAAAAAAAATAAGTTTTGACATATGTAGTACCTGTCAAAAATGTTAAATTTGACTGTTTCGTTATTTATGAACCGATTTGAATGAAATTATTTAATTGGACTAGGAAAAATTTTAATAAACATTTTTTTTTACTACAGTGCGTAAAGTACTCACTTTACGCACTCTCTAAGATTCGTAAAATAGGCCCTTTGAATGTGCAGTGCGTAAAATAAGTTATTTTACGTATTCGTGCGTAAAGTAAATCTGACTTATTTTTTGACATTTAGGGCAGGGCCTAAAATAATATATTTTACGCACTAGTGAGTAAACTTATTTCTTTTACGCACTAGTGCGTAAAGTAATTTAATAATATTTTTGTTTTTTTTTCATATATTTTTCGGTAGTAGAAAAAATTTTGTATGCTACTCATGTATAAAGTACCCTTTTTTATTCATGGGATTGGTGACAATATTCCCATTCATAAAAAAGGGTCACTTTACACACTTGTTGCATAAATAGCTATTATGAAATTATTTAATTGTAACTAGGAAAAATTAAATTTTTTTTTATCATAGTATCAGTTAAAAATGTGAAATTTGACAGTTTCGCTTGTTACGGTAATTTTAACAATTCCTTAACATCAGGTTGTTCCGAGTTCGCTTGTATTTATTTTTGATTTAAAATAATAACTTTTCTTCTTCCTATATTCAATTACTGTCTGAGCCAACCTGGTAGCAACAGTCTGGAAAATTCCGCATTAAATAGTATGAAAATATTAATAAATAAAGAATTATTATGTTGGCCTTCAAGTCGATAATTATCTCGTTAATATAAAATGAAAATTAATATTATGGGTTGAATCTGCGTAAATACAGCAGTAGAATATATTATGCTTATGCTTAAAAATCGTACGGTGGAAAAAGGTGAAATATTTGCGACTGCGCGCGGTGCAATTTTTTTTGAGATGTGATTCTGGTGGAAGGTGGTACTAGATTTTAAAATATGTCCTGTACCGACGACCAGGGTGAGAGGTTTGAGAGAAGGTAGGCTTGACTTTTTCTTTATTTTTTTGCGTTATCTGATCTTATTTCTAGTTTCCTGTATCGTAAAGTATGTAGGCAGAATAAAGCTGCTAAGTGCGCGAATCTCTGATATGTTGAATAAGCTCGTGAATGTCTGATATTTGTCTACTATCGTTTCACACATACCACGTTGTCTTTTGCCGTGTGTATGGTTTTGTCTGTAGGGTATATGTGTGATAGTGGGTTTTTTGGAGCTTAAGGCTCTTGGTTAAGAGCAAAAGCAGGGGTTATTAAATTTCGGATTTAGTTCAGCAACCCAACTAAAGAATCGATCAAATTTAGGTTCTAGTTAGAGGTAGCATTTTTAGAAATTAATAACCAAAACTGTCTATAGTGTGGGAAACTTAGTCTAATTTTCTCTGGTATCATTATCGGATGTTAGGAGTTATATAGGGAATCAGAGTTAAGCTTAGTTAGTTGTTGTTTGGCCTATAGAAGCATTTTATGGTCACCTTGTTATTTAAAGAGCGCCTTCTCAAGCCCTTCTCGACCGTGGTCGGTAGGAGGTCATATCTAATAATTGTTTGTTGGTTTTATTTCTCTATTCTAATTTGTTGTTACCTTTGTTTTTGATTTAAACTGATTTTTGAGTTGAAAAGTAGCTTTCAGAAAATAATTCCATTCTGATTATCTGTTTGAATTTATCGATTTCACTTTTGTTCTTACCCGATTACTGTAATTATTTTTTTATTGAAATATTGTTCATCACAATCTTTATCAGCTTAAACAGCTATTTATTTTATTTATTATATTTAATCAGTTCACTGTTTAATTTAAAACCATAATTATTGTCTATGGTCTAAACAATTCTGTGCAAATTGGTGGAGGCATTATAATTAAATTAAATTCAATTTTTCTCCAGCGTGTTTTGGCATCTTTCAGCATTGTTAATTGAGAAGAATTATTTGTAGTTATGTCTTGCCAAGTTCTGTATTAAAAGCCTAAGCTTAGACAGGCAACGCTCTCCGCCAAATTGAAATAGAGTTGATAACAATATTCTTGGAGAACTTTTTAACTGCCTTGTACTGTTTTTTTTTTTAATTCTACCGAGTCCACCCGCACTCGGCCTTACCAGGACAGCTTCCAGTGACGTCACAGGACAGATCCTAGGCATTACGGCAATTTACAGTAGCCTTCTCCAGGAAGCTCGGAGGAACCACAAGGTGATTAAAGGGTAGATGTCACCAGAATAATTCAACGGAATTCACTTATTTTTGTTAGACGGAAGTAGAATAAAAATTGTTTTTTTTTTTTTCATTTCTAATCTTTTATTTTGCGCTTTATAATCACTACTTCACTCGAAAATGAGTTATAATTTTCATGCTTCTTACCCATACACCCTCAGTACCTTTCAGTTTATCTTTTTAGTAAACTAAAGTAATAATTTAAAGAAAAGTGCATTTATAGTTTATAGTAACAAATGGGCTTTTTATTTGAATTCTAGGAATTATAATAAGGCAATTGAAATTTTAATTTAACAAATCAAAGTTCTCGTAAATTGGCTTTTATTGTAGCAAATTAATAAATGGCCTTATATCGTAACACGCTATTTATGAAACGAATTAGATTAGGGAAAATAAAAGGAAAATATTTTTTGACGTAGTATCTATTTGTCAAAAATGTCAAATTTGACAATTTCGATATTTATTAGCCGATTTGAATAAACTTTCAGATTAGATTAGAGGAAATGAAAGACACATATTTTTTGACAATGAAGTATTATGTATGTCACAAATGTCAAAGTTTCCTTATTTATGAACCGATTTGAATGAAAGTTTAGAATTAGATTAGGGAAAATAAAAGAAAAATATTTTTTGTGATAGTATCTGTCAAAAATGTAAAATTTGACAGTTTTGCTATTTATGAACCCATTTGAATGAAATCTTAGAATTAGATTAGGGAAAATAAAAGAAAAATAATTATTGACATAGTCTGCCAAAAATGTCAAATTTTACATTTTCGTTATTTATCAATGTTTTAAAATTCTTGTTTACTATGTTTAATTTTTTTAACATAGTGTCTGTTAAATATGTCAAATTTGACAGTTTCGCTATGTATGAAACGAATTAGATTAGGGATAATAAAAGGAAAATATTTTTTGACGTATCACCTACCTATCTATCAAAAATGTTAAATTTGACAATAATTTCGATATTTATTAACCGATTTGAATACATTTTCAGATTAGATTAGGGGAAATGAAAGCCAGATATTTTTTGCCAAAGTATGTATGTATGTCACAAATGTCAAATTTGACAGTTTCGTTATTAATGAACAGATTTGAATGAAAGTTTAGAATTAGATTAGGGAAAATAAAAGAAAAATATTTTTTGTGATAGTATCTGTCAAAAATGTTAAATTTGACAGTTTTGCTATTTATCAACCGATTTGAATGAAATCTTAGAATTAGATTGGGAAAATAGAAGAAAAATAATTACTGACATACTCTGTCAAAAATGTCAAATTTTACAGTTTCGATGTTTATCAATGTTTTGAAATTCTTGTTTACTAGGTTTAAATATAATATTTATCTATAAACGAAATTAGACCGTAAAAATTAAAATGCAATATTTTTATTACCTATTTGACTACTCATGACAGATGTAAATCATAAGTTTTTTAAATTAAAAAATTGTGCCAGGCTTTTTCAATACATAGGATGCTTGCTTAAGGTGTGAGATCCGTGAATTTTCTGATCTAAATTGGGAGACAAGAATACTGTCATTTGTAAAACTGTAAACAGGATTATTGGTCTCGGTCAGCAGGTCATTAATATGGATGAGGAGCAGTGTTGGTGAAAGTATTGCGCTCTGAGCTTTGAATATAAAATGGACAGGAAGGAGTACAAAGGGTATTTGCCTATTACAAAAATTGTGACGGAAACGGCCATATTCACGCCCCTAATTATGTCATATGAAAGTCATTTCCACATTTACTGTCATAATCGCCGGAACGTTGTGCATTTACGAAATCGAAAAATGGTTAGTTGTGCTGCTTGCGGCTGTACCGAAACGATTGAAAATAAAAATTTAGGAACAACATTTCATAGGTAAGTACTTTTTCTTATTAATTAGTTAAACCTAAATAATTTATTTCGATTTTTAATTATGTCATTGTCATTCAAAATTTAACATGTAAAATCTTCTGGTGCATGAAAGGGTGCACATATAGGGTGTCCAAGATAAGGATGAACAGCATGGGGATATTGGAAACCGTAAAAGATACGAGATCGGTTAAATTAGAAAAAAGTTGCGTAATTTAGAGGTCTATAATATGATATTGACAAATTCCCAAAATTCCGCGTATTTCCGAAATAATTCGGAAAAATACGACATCTATCGATATCGTTTTTATGTTTTTCTGAAGTTATTTGAAAAGATATAAAAAAATAAGACACTTTCTCATTGCCACTTTTATAACTGCTCTACAAGATAGCGGTAGCAAATTTTCAATGCGACGTTTCGTTTCGAAGTAATCATCATCAACTCCCTGTACATGATAGCATTTTTAATTACGAATTCAACGATGTATGACTCAACATGTTTTATCTTGATTTTCTTCACAAAAAATGGATTTTACACAATTTCGAACATTCTGGCTTAGTAGGCGGTGAAATATTACAACAAAAACATAAAATATTTTCATTTCTGACAATCGAATTTCTATTGGCATTTTATTGATAAATTTGGTTTCGTCTAATTTTATTTGGAGAACGAGAACTAAAAAAATAAATGATGTTTCATTCATCATTACTTAGTTTTAGTTCTTAACAAATTCGAACCTTTTATGATTTTTACTTAAAATAAATTGAACCCTTTTCTTCAAATGGTTTAAGTGATGTTTTTGGGTTATTAACATAGAATGTAACATTTAAAATTACGGATCTTTATTGGAATGTTTTTCACCACGTTATCGTAGGTTGTATAATTGGTAACTGGTAGAACCATCTCACTTTATTACAATGCAAACAAAATAATAACAACAATAATTATCGCAATAAAAACACATGAGAAAAAAAACAATACCGACTGAAGAGAAACGTCGTAATGTATAATAGTATATTATGATATAAGTGTATAAGAGGGCCTTTAAAGCACGCGCGAGATATTTCATTGTAAGTCGCAAGAGCTTTAAAGGTCTCTTATACACGTATGTCATACGCTATTTTTTTATTACGAATGCATCATAATCTCAAAAATGTTTTAAATACTAAACTTAAGGGATATATTGACGAATATATTAATCTGTCACATTTGACATGATCAAACGTTTCTATAGCAACCTTTAAAAAAGTAGGCGCATCATAAACACCATTTTAAGCACGCTGCAGCGTACGATAATCGTTGATTATGATGCATGCGTAATAAGAAAACATTTTAATTTGATTGCAGGTAAATACTTTTAATCCTGTTCAGACTCGAGTCGTAGTAAATGAGAAATTATTGATGCATGATCGTGAAAATATATCACAAGAAAGAAATCTGCTCCAGGCACCTGCATCAACCCCAGGAACACATGATATGGGTTTCGTTCCATTGCCAGAAGACTCTCCTCGCAAAAAAAAATTTGAAAAGGAAAATCGATGAACTTTCTCGAAAGGATATTTTAAAAAGCCGCAAAATTCGAAATTTGCGAAAGATAACATGGCGACAAAAGAAACAAATATCATCATTGAAGTCAATGACATCAGAGTTGAAAAACAAAAATTTTATGTTAGAAGAGCACGAAAATATTATCTTAGAACATTTTGGGGCAAATAATGAAATAATTCAAAGACTTTTTCGCAAAACACATAATAAATCGGTAAAGAAAGTATTTGGCCATTCGGCACGGGCTTTTGCTGTAACGTTACACTTTTTTCCCCGAAAGCCTATAACAATGTGCGAGGAAAATTTCATAACAGCTTACCTCATCCCAAGACGTTAGCAAACTGGTATTCTTCAGTGGATGCCAAACCAGGCTTCACTTCTGAAGCTTTTTCTTTTTTAAAATCAAAAGTACTGCATTCAGATAAAACTTTAATTTGCTCCCTCATTTTTGATGAAATTGCTATTAGAAAGCATTTGGAATATGTTGGTTGTAGATATTATGGGTACATAGATTTTGGTAATGAACTATATGGGGATTGCCTGGAATTAGCTAAAGAAGCATTGGTTTTCATGCTTGTGTGCATGAATGAGGCGTGGAAAGTGCCATTGGGTTATTTTTTTATTTCAAGTCTTAACAGCCAACAAAAAGTTTCTCTAACCAAACAGGTTCTAACGTTACTTAAAGAAATTTGAATTGTTGTTACTAATATTACATTTGATGGATGTGCAGTCAACTTCGGTATGTGTAATTTATTGAACTGTCATTTTAATAAAATGAACATAAAAGTTGACTTCACATTTGATAATTCAAAATATTTTTTGTTGCCAGATCCAGTGCACATGATAAAACTAGTTAGAAACTGTTTTGGGGAAAAGAAAAAGTTCATAGATATCAATGGAGAATCCATTGATTTTAGTTTTCTAGAAAAATTAAATGAATTGCAAGAAAGTGAAGGGCTTCATTTGGGGAATAAAATGAGAAAACAACATATTCACTTTTTAAAACAAAAAATGAAGGTCAAATTGGCCACTCAATTATTAAGTCATTCTGTATCAGAAGCTCTTTTGTACTGTAGAGATCAATTACAATTGAGAGAATTTAAGAACTGTGGTCCAACGGTGCAGTTTCTTTTACACATGAATGATGCGTTTGATATTTTAATTTCCCGTAAAGTTAATGATTTCGATTTCAAAAAGGCTGCATGCCCAATTAATATAGAAAAAATTAAATCGTTTTTTACAAAATTTCACAATTATCTTATTCATTTAAAATTTGCTGATGGCACTCTTGTTTTAAGCTCTCAAAGAAGATCTGGACCGCTATTCTGGTAACTAAATTCGCTTAGTGTTTCGTGCACGCTGAGCGTTTGATGACATCAAAGTTGCAGAGCACGTGACCAAATCAGCAAAATTGGTATTCAGGTGTGTTTTACGCCGAGCGTTTCCAAGGCGCGGGAAGCGCACGGTAAGCGTCATGAAAACGTCAACCATTTGGCAGCCGTTTTGCCATTTGCCGTTCGTGTTAAGTGTGTGCCCTAACTTTCTGTGTGGCATAAAAAAAATTAGTACATATTTTCTGTTTTAAATTTACAATGGCGGTACCATATATTCGGTAGATAACATTGAGAATCATATCGGGAGGCAGCGGTTTCTACCCGATGATCCCTTTGAATTTTCTGACAGAAATTTTCTAAAGATGTATAGGCTTCGTAACCAAGATGTCTTAAATTTAGACGAAATGCTTCAACCATTCCTTCCGTTAAGGAGAAGATAAGATGCCTTAAGCAATAGAGTCAACGAATAGGTGGGAATAGTTCATTCTATATTAATGCAGAATTAATAGGAATGTAAAGGCTCATTTAAAGTTGTGTAATGTAAGCAGCTAGAAGTATAAGGTTAGCGTAAAGCTCGGCTTATATCGCCCATGTATTTTGACTGCTAATGTCTTAAACCGGCTTTCCATGATGCAACAACTCGCTGCGATACAGCAATATTCATGTGACTTTCTTGAGTTTCAGTGACAACTTGCATCAGTGAAAAACCGGCCTATCTTTCTCCATTCCTTCCAAGTTTTTGTAGCCCCTGGAATGGAATTTAGAGTTACGGGTAAAGTTTGCCATAATCTTGAAATATCGGCGTTGGTAAATTGGTTGCTCTGCTTCTGCGTAACCGTTTGCGGATTTTGTTCCATAAACTCGATAATCATTGTTTTTGCTGTAGAGAAATGGTTTTTTTCTTCAACAAAACCAACTACAGCACAAAACAAATAAAACCAATATCACGTCTTACGGTGACGTCTACTTGTCAAATTTTAGTAATTTCACTAATTTTTATGTTGGGAATACTGAAAATTTTGGGTTGCCAAGTTGGGCTTAGCGAATTCAACAAAGTCTACTCGAAGAGCTCACGCACGGCAACGAGAATACGAAAACCGCTCGGTTAGCGCGGCTGCCATGCGAGGCGCACGCCGTGCGATTCGCTTAGCACCCTCGAAAACGTAACGTTTTACGAGAATAGCGGTCCTGGTTTTGTTGGCTTGTTAATGGGCATTACATCTTTATTAGGCTTCTATGAGGAACATGTTGTCAAAGGAACTTTAAAATTTATTCCCATGTATAAACTCAATCAAGACCACATTGAGTTGTTCTTTGGAACTATCCGATCTCAAGGCGGATATAATAATAATCCCACTTGCAGGCAGTTCACTGCAGCATATAAAAAAATACTAATTCATGCTGAAGTTAGAGCAGGAGGTGGAGGTAATTGTATCCCTCTTGAGGAAATTAACGTCTTAAATGTAATTTAACGAACCAAACCACCAGAGGAGATAATTAATGAGCCTATATTAAATCGAATAATAGATCTAGACACACTGTAAAAAATCGCCTTGAGTAAAACTAAGAAAATTATTGAGTTACTTGCATTTTTAGTGAAATTTTGAGTGAGCCCATTAAAATGAATAAAAAATGAGTGAATTTAACATATTATTGTGTTAGTTGCCAAAAAATACCTATATTTGTGTAATATAGACTCATAAAAAGCTAATTAGGTGGTTTTTAAACTAAATTTTGTGTGATTCAATCCCTTCCCTTCCAATCGTAGATATTCTTGCGTATTTCTAGTTAAGTTAAGACACACTGGCAGGTGCAGACGTAGGAATCGAAGCGCGATCAAATTTCTAGTATTAAAGTGGCAAATAATTATTATTGTGCTAGTGTAAATCATATCAAGCAGATCTATGCACGAACGATACACGTGCTCTGCCGGACTCTGCCCTGCCATCGGTTGTTGGGTTGATCCTAGCGAGGCGGCCGAAAATTACGAGTCGTGCTAGTTATGACTGATGCTGGAAAATGGAAAAAATTATATTGAAACTACAGTTTAAACTGAAAAAAGCGTGGTGTAGCTGCATTAAAAATGAATTGGATTATAAGTTCATAACAGAGACCGGTAAGTAAAATACTACCTACCTACTTTATATATATGTTTGTTAGTTAGGACACCATTTTGCTTTTTAACATTGCTGTATAGGCTCTATAGTATATCAGTACGTGCTGATTTGTCATTCATTTGGAACCACGTTATAGTTTATTCTCATGCTGTTATACGTAATAGAGATTTGACTTTGAATATTTTGCTAACCGTAAAAATAAGTATATACCTAATACGTAATCTAGTTAATCAGTCATGAATATAGGTATCCCACAATCTATATACGTGCCGTAACATATATAGGCACAGCTTATTTAATACGTATCTATCTACTTACACTTAAATAACTCAAATATGATTTAATTTAACTAAATTATGAGTATAGCTTACGAAAAAGTGAGTTGAGATGCAAAACAGTATATTAATCCATTCATTTATTATTTTCCATCTCAGAGGGCCATGAATCCAGAATAATTTTTCTTAGGTTGGCGAACCTGAAATCGCTGTATTAAGTACTTTTTACAATTATGCGTTATTAATCCAGAACCCATCAAAATGCAATGGTACAGGTAACAGCTGTTAGGTACGAATTCACCTTAAATTCGAGGTCCCTGGTAAACCAGGCTAATGTTTGAAGGTCCCTGTTATGACAGGCTGTGCTTAAAGGTCCCTGCTTCGCAGGCATAAATTGATTTTGTTTTTTTTTACCTTATTTTTTAGGTCTCTGGTACACCAGCCTATGTTTGAATTTATCTGCTATATCAGGCTATATTAAAAGGTTCCCACATTTACAAGTTTGGGCTAGGTAAATAAGGTCCCTGATTAAGGTCAGGCAAAGGTCCCCAAATTTAAAATTTTTGGGCTAGGTACCTACTTAACGTCCCTGATTAAGATCAGGCAAAGGTCCCCAAATTTAAAATTTTTGGGCTAGGTACTTAACGTCCCTGATTAAGATCAGGCAAAGGTCCCCAAATTTGCAGTTTTGGGCTAAGTAAATAAGGTTTGTGTAAATACTATTTAGGAAAAGGCCGCAAGATTTACTTGGTAAACAATATCCTTGAAATAAAATTTAGGTACAGATCCCCAAAAACGATATTTGGGCTAGTCCTGAAATTATATTCAGGCTAAAAATTTTCGACAATATGGTGCCCAAATTAGTGTGTAAGCAAAAATTACTTGAAAGCATATAGACTGTGGGGTTCCTAACTAACCTCAATGAAATGGCCAAAAAATAACATTTAAAATCAAGCTGCACACTGTGTAGATTTACATGATTTTTTGACATTTGACGACAATCTGTTTATTCTGTCTGTTGTTTTGCTTTTCTTTTATTTTCACAGTATCAATCTTTGTAAGAGGGAAGGTGCGAGGACGCCCCATTGTCAGGAATGCCGTGTTAGCTCATGTGATTCCCCGCCACTGGTTCTCCCGATGCGACGCTGCTTAGAACAACAATGTCAGCACCTCGACTGTGAATATTATAAGACTAAGAATTTGTTCACGTTACATTTGTTGGAAAAAGCAGAGTGTGATTTAATATCTTGGAAGAGAAGCTTGTATTTAATCGTAATAAATCGTGTTTGGAGCTAATTTCTACATTATTTCTAGTTTCATGGAAGCAAAATTACATTAAAGCTAACTAGTAGGTTATTACTCAAAAATGAGTTACTTATGAATATTTTTTAACTAAAATTTAGTTCATTAAACCTAATTTTTAGTAGTAAGTTACTAACAATAGTGTGAAACTAATGTTCATTTAACGGTTTATAGGGTAAGGAAAACCGGGAACTCATCAACTACTTGGCTTAGTATTTTTTCACTTGTATTTCATTGCTTTCTGAATTTAATTTTTATGTTTTCAAAAAATGTGCACTTTTATAATATTAAGAGTTGAAAAGTTTTTGGAACAAAAGTAATATATGGAAATATTTAGTACGCCATAATAAACGATAAATAACTTTCACGTATTAAGGAGGCATTGAAAACTTTAAAATTATCATATCCGTCATATACCTAATTTAATTTCTATTTGGATAAAATGCAGAGTTAATAAATTAAATAAATTCTGTACATGAGGTATCTAATATTTTGTCAAAAAGTACATATTATACATTTTTCAATTTAAACGCAGAAGAATCCGTGTTTATAGCTCATACTTGCAATGTGGTTTCTATAATATACCTACCTAAGTATTGGAATACCTAAAATGTTTGTTTTCCTTATTGTAATGTGTATAACAAACCTTATTGTTATTTTTAAGTTTATTTAGTGATAACTAATTCAATCGGTCATTTCGAAAAAGTCCATATTTGGGCTAAAATGAGATTTCGTCGCCCCATAATGGTTTTTGCATTAAAATTTATCCGTCCACGCGAAAAACAGAGTATTTGTAGTAGTATATTTTAATGCAAAAATCATCATGAGGTAGCGAAATTTCATTTTAGCCCAAATATGGACTTAGCTTGTTTTCAAAATGACGATTCAAATGTTGCGTTAAAAAATAAACAATTTATATAATTTTGTTGCTTATTTTTAAGGCCTGAATAATATTGTCCAAATACACATGAAAGAAATGTGGTTGTAAAGCACGATTGTAAAGTTCTTTGGGAAATTAATTTCCCACTAAAAATTTTGAATTTTTTAAGTTCCACAATAGTTAAACTAAACCGAAAAATCATAATTCTTAAATTTTATTCGCTTGGACCCAAATCGCCTTTTGCCCCATAAGGTTTTAAAAATTTTGTATTTATTAGTTTTCGCCCTTTTAAACTTGTGCACGCCACTGACAAACCGGAAACCGTCAGCGGCCATATATAAGCCCCTGCCAGGTCCCATAAATAGTATATTATTTTATATGGAGGAAAAGTGATACTTTTCATGGCGCGCTCGTGTTTAACAGCCGAACGGAGTGAGGGTGGTAATAGAGAGCAAGCCATGAAAAGTAACTTTTCCTCCAAATAAAATATGCTGTTTTTTCTTCAAATGTCGACAAATTAATGCAAAAACATCACTTTTTAATAGTAATAATATCTAATTATTATTAAAGATAAATGGGTTCGCAAGGCGGCTAAGACCACGGTCGTAGGTGGCCTTGCTTAGACCGGTGTCGGTGAATATAGCTGTCAGTGGACACTGTCAACAATAATTATTTTTTTAAGATTGCGTTTCCGATTGCGTTTTAATTCCGTATTGATAAGCAGTTATTGAGTAAGTTCGATTAAATAATAACCAATTTGTTCCTAAATTAGTGATTTTTAGAAATGCAGTCACAAAATGAGTGATAAATACAAATTGTAGTTTAATAAATCTTGAGTTGTTGACGCTTATTTTGTTGTCTGTTTGTATTGTATCTATGTTGCTATGACAACACTTTTACCTCCGCCGGCGGAAAAGTGAAAAGTAAAGCTCCGGCGGAGGAAAAACGAAACTTCACGGCCGCCTACACAGTCGAGTAATGACGGATTTACTGACGTTTGAAGAAGAAATAACGTTATAGCCCTTCCTGTCAATTTCATATTCAAAGGCTCTGAGGCATTCCGCATTAACGGTGAATGTGTCTGAGATGTGTCTGTCAACTGCAACGTGCAGAGATCGGTAAGGAAACTGGTAAGCCAGCTGCATAGAGACGCTGGGAGTCCAAAGGACTGCAGTTTGTTGAGCAATACGAAATACGTCATGCCAAACTGTGTCATGTTTGTCAATATTAACAGGCGTTACTGACTGGTACAGCCAATACAATGATGCCATTCACAGCACTTTTACGACAGAACTTTAAAATCCAGTAAAGCGACCCGATATGGTCCAGAGGCAGTTAACATCGAGGTCACCCTTAAATCGTACTGGCAATTGCTCAAGTCAAGTCAACAACAATATAGAAAATTCTGCACTAAATATTCTCTTGTTTATAATTTATAGCTTTTTACGAACTAACATTGAAGATACCGTTGTACTAGGCTCTGTCAACACAGTTTCGGTTCCGCTGGATATCATAGTAATATTTATATAGTAAACTTTGCCTATAGACAGTTTCCCACCGACCTACATGCAATTGTATAGCAAGCAGTAGGTATCATTCGCATAAGCATCAACACTCAATTAGATATTTCGTGCCGTTTATTCATAGAAGGAACCGAAAAGAACCAGCTGGCATAATGCACAATATAACAATAATCTTTAGTAACGAAATTCTGAAACTTGTCCAAGAGCAAACTTCTTGAATATGGTTCTGAACGGGCTATTGTATGCGAAACTTTGCATATCTGAAGTTACACATTTCCGTGCAAGATACAAATTTCACGATAGATAATTTAATGTTGGCCATTCAGGAGGCGTTCGTATGCGATTTCGAAGTTGAGCACCATTATTGAGGAATGTGCAAACAAGATTGTGCCCAATAGTGCCAATAATTAGGCGTCTAAACTAGAGATAAGTTTGTCTGCTTGTAATTTAGTCTTGCGTATATATGGCATAATCGATTTAACTTGAATATTACCATATGGATAATTGGAGAATTAAGTTTACCCAAGTTGGTTGGTCGAATAATAATAATAATAATAAATAACTAGCTATGTATGTGAAGATATTCATTCAAGTTAATGTGTTCATTTCGTATGGTTTACCGCATTAAGCACAAGATAGTTGTTTTTTAGGCATATACTTATATATATTATTTTCTCTATAATAAAATAACTTTTTTCCGAATGTAAATGTTTTTGTTCATGCGGGTAAAAAAATTCGGATATACATGCCTACATTGCTTATTTTCTAACTCATTTTTTCTCAGTTTGCAAAAAAATTATTTACCCATCCGCATTACTTATTTAAAAGTTAATCCACTTAACGTCAGTAATCTCAAGCAAACATTTTCTCAATCCAAATATTTTCTGACTCCTTGTTTCGTATTTACCAAGACTAGGAAAAAACTTAGATTAAGGAACCATATATATATATAGGAGGATGGCCTATAACATAATTATTATCTTGCATCTTCTTGGTCGTGAGCAGAATTGTTTCACTGACCAGGAAAGGAATTAATCAGTTTAATTCAGGGCTCAACCCCATATTTTCAGGATTTTCGGTAAGTTATTTGTCATCAGTTTTATTAAACTTATATAAACACTTCATAACTAAATCATTTTTCAAATAGCGATGATCCGATGGAAAGTTATATTACCTCAACATATCTGACTGTCTTCAAAAGCATTAAAGTGAGACAATACAAAAACTAGCAACTACTTGTTTTTGTGCCTCAGCCCTATTATAATATGAGAGGCCTAGTATCAAAATGTGCATTCTCAACTTTGTATAAAAGTTGCGGTAAAATATGATTATGGTGCAAAATTTCCGGCTGAAAGCAAAGGTAATGCTTCCTATTTGCCAAGACTGGGAAAAAACTTGGATTAAAGGAGTATACAGGAGGATGGCCCATAAAATAATTTTTATCTTGCACTTTTCTGTTTGTGAGCAGGTTCACTTTAATGACCAGAAAAATAAAATTAATCAATATGATTTTAAACTCAACTGCATATTTTTAGGATTGTCAGTATTGTGCGTAAGTTATTCATCATCAGTTTTATTAATCTTTTATAAACATTTATGTGAAATACCAATAATAATAATAATAATAATAAGATGCTTTGTTGTCAAAAAATTTTTCAATTTGTAGACAAAGCTAGAGCTAGAATACAAAACATATAAAAACACAAATAGAAACATACAATAAAAAGAAAAAGAAAAACCTAACTATACAAAACTTTATACAATTGTGCAAATTGTACGTGGTCAAAATACTATAAAAATATTAAATATCAAAATATTTAACCTGCACATTTAAAAAAAATAACATTAAATTATTAAACCAGTGTGTAAGATGCTGAAAATTAAGTATAAGGCTCTCTCCAGTATGTAAATATGATCTCAAAGCCCTGCGAAATGCGGGAAAAAATGTTATTGACTTAACAGGTAAATTGTGCTATTTTTGCGTGGTACAGTATAGAGCTTTTAACTAACTCTGAGCGTGAGGTTGGCAGATAAAGATCATGTTCCGTATTCCTAAGTGGATAGTTGTGAGATGGCCTATCTGGAATAGCAGATACGTTCTTGCGGATTAAGTAAACGGATTCAAATAAATATGAATAAGGCAGGAAGAGTTAATATTTTAAATCTTTTAAAGAGATCCTGGCAGTGAGTTCTACCACAGCTTATTCAATAACCAGCTACTCATCTTGCGGCGGCATCGTTTGAGTCAAGTGAAAATTTTAGAAGAGGGCCATGAGTTAATATTTTTCTAAACGTCTGAGCATCTGAACAATACTTTTGACAATTCGTTTAATTTAAAATACGATGTTTTATCGTCTAAAATCCTTTTGAAAACGATTTTAAATGGCAAAATTGTATAAAAATCCGAAATTTCCGGTCTTTTTAGGGCAATAGCCGCAGCTTCGGGCCAATTTGTCGTGAATTTTGAAGGGAATATTCATTTTAAATTCAGTTCGCTTCGTGTCATTACATGACCTGAAAAATCACGAGACCGTGAAACTGAACCGCTAAGGGCACTGTCAGGAAGCGCAGTGCCCGACACTCCAACTTTCCGATTTCGATAGAGATGAATAGCTGGTTATTGAATAAGCTGTGGTTCTACTGTTTAGTCTCAGTGAGTATTGAACAGTTCTCTTTTGTAGTTTGAAATTACGCTCAAACTGAGTCGCACAACACGTACCCCCGAATGGAAGGGCGTATCGTAGGTGCGACTCAAAAGGCATAATAGACTATTCTAGCAGTTGACACTTTAAGCTCCCTGGAAACAGTTCTTAGCGCAAAACAGGCAAAACTTAATTTTTTTATAAGGCATCGATATGCAAGTCCCACTTGAAATAGTTGTCCACAACAAGCCCCAAGAATTTCACAGATTCAACGACGTCAATAGTGGTGTTATTAAGTACTAAATATTGCAACGTACTTTTATATGACAAAACTTTAGTTTTAGAAACGTTGAGGCACAGGAGATTAGAATCGTACCATGATTTAATGGTGATTAAGTCACTAGATATAGTTCTGTGAAGCGCCCCAATATCCGGGTTGCTCCAAGTGAAACTAGTATCGTCCGCAAAGAGACAGACTTTACCGCTCATGTCCAGATAAGTAATGTCGTTGATAAATGGCAGGTACTAAACCCTAGGGTACTGCACAATCTATTGACTCGCATGAAGACATTGACGTCACAAGCTGACTTAGACTTCTGTTGTTAAGATACGACTTAAACCATTCGAGAGGCACTCCTATGAATCCGTAGTACTGCAATTTGTTAATTAAGATATTATGATTTACACAATCGAAAGCTTTAGGGAAATCACAGTAAATTGTTGCTGTGGAATGATGGTTGTTCAGGTTGGAGTATATATAATCAAAGAGCATGGGCGTAGCCAGGGGGGAGCAGGGGGGCATGCCCCCCTGGGAATTTATCCGACTCGTTTTGCAACATAACATTCATATCATGCCATTCAAGAGCGTAACGAATCCTTAATTTTTTTTACGATTTCAACGACTTTTGGGTAAAAAATGGGCGTGGCGCCACCAAAATTAGGCTTAGCCTTCGTCCCCTGGTCCCATTGCGGCCTTGTCTACGGTTCGCCCCCTTGGGAAAAAATGTGTCTACGCCCATGTCAAAGAGGGAAAACATAGCATAATTTGTGCATTTGTTACTTAAAATCCAAATTGATTGGTAGTAAGTATTTTATATTTAGAGAGAACAGATAGAAGCCTTTTTTATCCAATTTTTCAATGATCTTTGAAAATGTGGGATGGAGGGCAATTGGGCCATAGTTGGAAGCTTGGTCTTTATCTCCTCCTTTATATAAAGGAATAATTATTGCCGTCATTCCGGCAGGTTTGAGAACATTTTCAGATCCTAGATAAGGATTGGTTTTTAATGTCTTTAATTGTGCTGCGAAGCTCAGCAGCTGATGCTACAGGCGTAAAGAAAAAACCGTGTAAATTCACATTAGTATTAGAGAGATATATGAGTGGATAATGAGAAGGGGTTATGATGTTCATTAAATCTTTAGCCACACACGTTTAGGTTCTCAGGTGAATTAGCGATTGTGTTCGACGAAGAAGTCTTATTTCCTTCAGTCATTCACAGTAGACTATTTTTTTTTATGGCAGTGGCACACGCATCAAAGGGAGACCCTATGGCGCTCGACGAGCGGTGTGTGTGCGACAATGTTGGTTGACACGGCTCTTGAATATTTGTAAGTTGTAATTAGTGGGAAACAGATGTCCTGGGAGTGAGTCCCACAGTGATGCAGTGCGCCAGACAAAGGAGTTCTTGTAAAGCGATGTTCTAGGTGTTTCCAGTTGTACGACGAACTGGTGCGCTCTTGCCGTCTGTCGTGACTGTTTGACAGGAGCTGCCAGGGGCGGGATGAGGCGAACCAAATCCTGGGAACATCTGCCGTGAAAGTATCTGTAAAACAGAGATATCTCGGCTACATGTCTGCGGTGTTCCAGACTATCTAGATTCCGGGTCAACTCCGGGTCGCCGACGAGACGCACAGCTCTCTTCTGAATGGAATCCAGCAGCTTTAGGGTGTGCTTTGGTGCGGCACCCCAGATATGTGAGCAATATTCTAAGCACGGTCTTATTTGCGCTTTGTAGAGCAAGAGCAACTGCTGCGGTGTATAGAGTTTTTTGTTGCGAAATAGCGCACCAAGCTTCTGGAGGCCGATTTTGCGATGTTAGCAACGTGGTCATGCCAGGACATATTGCTGTTGACCGAGATACCCAGCAGTCCGATTGACGAAAATGAAAGAATGGTCGACCCTGCCATAACGATGTCAGGGCCCGCTGTATTGGCCCTCTTGGTAAACGTGGCTGCTTGAATCTTTGCTGCATTGAACTGGAACAAATTTCGGTCGCCCCAAGTTTGAACTTTCTCCAGGTCTTGATTAATTGCTGTAATCTGCTCCTGTCTGCGGTGATGAGTCTCAGTCGCTGATAAGGGTTTTTCTGCCCTAAAGTGGGAGACAAGGGTACTGTCATCTGCAAAATTGTAAACAGGATTATTTGTTTCGGTCAGCAGGTCATTAATATAGATGAGGAAAAGAGTTGGTGAAAGTATTGCGCCCTGAGGCACGCCCGCGTTGATGGTGAATGTGTCCATCGACTGCAACGTCCAGAGATCGGCTGTTAAGGAAACTGGCAAGCCAGCTGCAGAGAGAGGCTAGCAGTCCGAAGGACGGTAGTTTGTTGAGCAGTCCGTCATGCCAAACTCTGCCTTTGAAATATCCAACGCAATCGCTCGAGACTCTCCGTAGTTCTCAATTGCCCTACTCCATATATGAGTGACATAGGCCAATATATCTCCTGTCGGTCTCTGTTTGCGAAAGACGTATTGATTATCGCTGACTATTTTGTTGTTCTCGAGGTACTTGAGTAGTTGCTGATTGACTACACGTTCTATGACTATGAGATTATTGGAAGCAAGGCAATTGGCCGATAGTTTGAGGGCGTGCTTTTCTTGCCTTTTTTTGGAACAGGTTGCACTCGAGCGACTTTCCAAGAAGATGGGCAAATCCCTTTTCCGTAAGACATAGAAAAAAAGCCTGAAAAAAACGGGTGTTAGTTCGTTGGCGCAGTTCTTTAACACGATGGCAGGTATTCCGTCCGGTCCTGATGCCTTTTGCGTATCTAGATTTTTAAGGATTTTACGAATATCACGGTGATGAACTTTGACTTCTGCCATGGTACTGTTGATGTTCGATATGGTGAGGAGAGTCTTGCCTTGGGGGACGTTTAAGGTAGAATGCGAAGAAAACATTTTGGCGAGCATGTTTGCTTTTTCCTTGGCTGTAGTCGCCGTGATGCCACGTTCGTCTGTCAAAGGTGGGAGAGACGTTTCTGTAAAGTTGTTACTTACTGCCTTTGTTACCGACCAGAAATTCCTGGAGCCACTGGGGCATTGCAAAAGTTTATTCCTGATCCTTGATTGTGTTTGTCCTTAGTTTCGTCGATAGCACGCTTGCATTCGTTTCTCGCTTCGACAAAATAATTGCGATTTTCTGCGGTATGATTTGCTGCCTGTACTTGTAGGCTTGCTGTTTCCTACCCACAGCTCTTTCGCATCTTCTGTCGAACCAGGGCTTTCTTTTTGATGGTAACTTGATGGAATTTGGGATGTATGCTTCCATTCCTGAGGAGAATACTTGCGTGATCTTTTCGCAGCAGACTGACGGGTCGTCAGGGCCAAAGCAGACGTCGAGCCAAGGAAAATCTAGGTAGAACTCCCTTAGATCGTCCCAGTTTGCAGAATTGTAATGCCAAATTTTGCGAGGCAATGGTGGATCCTTCTGTATGAGTGGCAATTCACAAACCGTTGTAATAAGTTTGTGGTCGGAAGTACCTAATGGCGGACCAACTGTAACTGTATACTGGTCAGGATTGGTGGTTAGAAACAGATCCAGGAGGGCGGCGAATTCGCCCCTCTCTGAGATTCGAGTTGGTTCGTCTACAATTTGAGTAAGCCCGCAGCTGATGGCGAATGCTTCAGCCTCTCTACCTTCGTTGTCGGTCTTGTTGTGATGTTTGAGCCAGTTGGTGTTGTGGGCATTGAAGTCTCCCAGAACGATTATTTCTGAACTGGGGTGATCAACCTGTATTGAGTCAAAAGTGGTAGCTAGTGTTGAAAAAAAGCTTTGATAGGCTCTGTCGCTTGGAGGGCGATAGAGACAACATATAAACTTGGTTAATCTCTTGGCGGTGAACTTGAGCCACATGACGTCAAAGTTGTTCGGTTCGAGTGTTTCCTCGCGGTGATATGAAAGGTCGCTTCGGACAAAAAGGCATATTCCGAACTTATGTCTAAATCGGGTATGTAAGTCGTAACCATGATAAGGGTAGTTCACTGTTGTTGTTGTAGAACATACTTGTGTTTCTGTAAGGGCTAGTATGTGTGGTCTATTTGCTTGTAGTTGTTGGTGTACCGAATTTATGTTTGGATTTAGGCCTCTTATGTTGCAGAAATCAATTCTAAATTGGTTCGGTATCTTTGCTGTCTGTGAAATGCGGCATGAATGGCTTCCAGGGCCACCCAGCGCCCGGAGATCCGGATGGCCGGGGAGTTTACCTCCGGAATATTTTGGTCCTGGAAGCACCATCATGTCCATATTATTATATTCCTACTGTGGAACCCGGAACAACCAGCGCGGAAACGGAACGTGATTCGGGAAACCACTTAGCGCTTCCCAGTTCTGGTGGGGTGGTCTTTCACCGGACGATGCGAGTAGCGTATGCATCTACCACCTGGGGCCGCTTCCACTGGATACATCGGCCTTAGACTCTTTCCTTTGGTGGTCCCTAGTCTGACAGGGGTAAAAATAGGGTTTGTTGGGTCACTCCCTAGTGATCAGCTCCAGACTTTGAACTTTCGTATTCTCGAGCCTGGAGGAGGACTATGGGATTTGATGGGCCATGATTATTTAGCAACTTTACTATTTTATATAAATTCAAATACTTTCTCACATAATAAATTATCGAACTTGTCAACGCCGAAAAGTCGTTGTTAGTAGTGTTGTACTTCTATTAAATCTAATTACTGTAGTATAATTTTTGACAAACACAAGCTCATCAACATTTAACCAATGTTCAGTTATGGCAATGATTTCTGGAAAATTAAGCTCTCTAATCAAAGAAATAATTCATCTGTTTTGTGCATAATGGACTGAATATTAATAAGAAAAACACTAAGCTTGCCGTCATCCAAATTTTTAGAGGGAGTTTGATCCTCTGTTCGCTTCAATTTACCTAAAAATTACCCCCTCTAATCGGAGAGCCAGTAGCAAAATAATTGCTAAGACTTTCCCTAATCAGAGAAAGATCCGTTTCAACCTCAGCTGAACCAATACCGAAGGCGTCGTGGAAGCGATAAAAAACTTACGCAAGAAGTCCACTTCACAAGGAAGTCCTTCTGAAGCTAGAGCTAATTTGATGCCAGTGTTAGTGTACCCTTCAAAACACACACCGGAGGGTTGGCCATGGAGATAGGCGAGGAACAGCCGCAGAGCTTTTAATATGAGGGACCCCCTCAGTCTAGCCAGCAAATAACGTCAATTAGCCGCATCCGAATCTCGCGACAGACGCACTATAGGTGGAATCATCGGGTCCATATCCAGCCCACTATCCCTCTTTGCACTTTTCTCCACAACAACCTCCAAATTCTCTACCGCAAGATACTTGCAGGCAGCGAAAGGCTCCCTGTCAGAGCCAATCCCAACAGACCTCACCCCTCCAGCTATATGTGCAGATTTTGAGTCAGAGCGTGGTGGTTCAAAGTGCCTGCTACAAAATGTTGATAGTCAGTGGACGAAGTACTTGCTGCAGACGGCGGCGATACCTTTAAGGGTGTTAAAGATAAATTGGCAGTGACTATATCAGCACCCGGCGGCCACATACATATGTCCTTAAGCTGCTTTAGGTGGCTTTTTTTTTTCTGTACACCAACTATGAAATCGGAGTATCAGCATTAAAGGACATTTTGATGTACAGGGTGTTCACCCATAATGTCCCCCCCCTTTAACTTTGTTAATTTTTAAGCTAGAAAAAAAAACAAAAAACAAAATTGTAGGGTTTTTAATGTAGTTTTTGCACACGTAAAGGAAAAAAACAAAAAAATGTATAGTATACAGGGTAGATCAAAAAGAAACATTTTTTTTAATCTAGCCCCCATTTTTTATTCGATTTTTCGATTCTACGTAAAATTCTAAGGATTTTTAATGTAACACACTATATGCCAATTCCTAATACTTTAGGAGTTATTGACAGTTGAAGTCGCCATTTTGTTTGTTCTTTTATTTTTTTTATGGCAGCAGCCACCTAAGAATATAACTTTTTGTTTAGCTTTTGAAGTCATTGAGGTATAAATATTGAGTTTCCTCAATTCGACCTAGTGCTTTTGTATCTTCTGTTTTAAAAATGATTAAATAATTATTATTATAATTAGAAAATAGCGACTTCAACTATCAATAACTTCTAAAGTATTAGGAATAGGCATATAGTGTGTTATATTAAAAATCCTTAGAATTTTACATAGAATCGAAAAATCGAATAAAAAATGGGGGCTAGATTTAAAAAAATGTTTCTTTTTGATCTACCCTGTATACTATACAATTTTTTGTTTTTTTCTTTACGTGTGCAAAAACTACATAAAAAAACCAACAATTTTGTTTTTTATTTTTTTTTGTAGCTTAAAAATTCAGAAAGTTAAAGGGGGGGACATTATGGGTGAACACCCTGTACATGCTCCAGTTATGATCGGTAGGGATGTTATAAAAATATAAAGCCCGGGGATGACGGATAGTATCAAATACATGAAAAAATTAAGAAACCAGGCATTGAATCGTTTCCGCCGTACCAGGCGTCCCAAATATTGGAATTACTACAAGCAGCTTAGAAATTTATCAAGCTCTTCAATTAGAGCTGAAAAAAGCGTATCTTAATCATAAATTTCAAAACTGCAGTCCTAAAGGACAATGGGATGAACGAAAGAAATTAAATATCCTAAATAAAAAAAAATACAAACATTCCGGAAAATTTTTAAAATGCATATCAAATTAACACATATTTTACCCAAATATTAAGACCATTGGTGTTTTTAAGCAAGGGTTGATTCATTTCTATGAGAATAACTCCTTGCTAGATAAAAATTTCTGTTTTTAATCATATCTCAGAAGGGTTGGTTTCCATGGTTATTCTCAATATTAAATCAAAAGCATTTGCTGATAATCTGAACATAACATTAACTGCTCTTTGCTGTCCTTTCATAGTTCCTTATTTAACTCATATAATAAATACTTGTACCCAAATATTCTATTTTCCAAAAAGCTGGAAGTTTGCCACTGTTATCCCGTTACTAAAAGCAAAAACCCGACCGAATTTGGACATCTTCGATGAATCTCGATACTACCTACGTCTTCAAAAACTTTGAAAAAGGTCATAGAATTGCAGATTATCTCTTACGTGTCGAGTAATAATATTATCCCTCTTAAACAGTCCTGGGTTAGAACTGGTTATAGCTGCTCCACGGCGTTGTCTGATATATAGTAGACGACGACGTGGTAAGGTTACAAGATAAAAATAATGCTTCTGTTCTTTTTTTACTCGACTATACGAAGGCATATGATATGCCATCAAGATATTTTGATGGATATTTTCAAGTACATAGAGTTCGCACATTTGCAGGTGTCATCTTTTCTCTCGGACATAGTTCAGTGGGTAATCCTCGCTGAGAAGTACGGAAGTACCCTGAAGAGTTAGTTAGGTACCCGTTACGGCGGCGGCGGGTGTTCCCCACTTAGGTTCTCTTCTTTGTAGCCTTTTCACCTCCAACTTCGTCAAATGACAGCACACAAATCTATGAATTTTTTAACACCAGTCAAGTGAAAACAATTAATGATCATATCAATTATGATCTACATAAACTGCTATATATATTTTCTAATGATCAATTGCTTAAAATTAACCCAGGTAAGCCTATAGCCTTGTTGTTTTGTGGTGAAATAGTTCGCGATCTGCTTACGGAAAGAATAGAACTAAAACATTAGGGGACGACTGTATCTTGTATAAAAACCCTACAAAAATATTTTAGGCCTTAGTATTGACCCAAAACTAAAGTTTGAATAGATGTAACATTATGCCTAAACAGGGCATTCTATGTTAAAGTTAATTTATTTATATATGCACACTCTCACTCAAAAAACTAAAGCCATGTTGTGTGAAGCTCTCATTTTGTCACATTTCAGGTTCGCAGATACCGTACATGGCCCATTTTTGAACTCGGTAGATATCAGGACGATTCAGAAAATACAAACTTCTTTTTTAAGATTGATTTTTGGAATAAAGCGTAAACAAAGAGTATCACAGAAGTTGACCGAGGTGGGATGGCGTCTTTTGGGTCCCGGCGATCCATGTCCGTGTTGATTCACTCTGCTTTTACATATCGCACAGATGTTCACAATAAGTAGTTACTTACAGTAATTTTCTTATCAGATTGCTTCTCTGATCAATAAGTTTAAAGTGAAAGATTGTTCAGCCCCAATATCAGCCTTTAAAAGACGAATTAAATACAAATTACTCTGTCAGTAAAGAGCCTATACTTGTGGTTCTCGCATCAAAATTTTAACAATATGTCATTCAGTCATAACGGATTTAAATGTATATCGTTAAAAATGATTTATAGCAGAGATTAAACATTCTAACCTAATAATTTATGGATGTCTCTTTGTTTCGTATTTGTCAAGATTGAAAAAAAATGGACTATGGTACAGGAGGATGGCCTTAAAATAATTTTTATCTTGCACCTTTTTGTTCGTGAGTAGATTTACTGCATTGACTAGAAAAATAATCAATCAATATAATTAAAAACACAAGGCCAGACTTAAGCGAGGCGCATATTTCTAGGATCGTCAGTATTGTGCGTAAGTTAGTCGTCATCAGTTTTAATAAATTTTTGTAAACATTTCATAAATAAATCATTGTTCCAATAGTTTTGGTCCTATGAAAAGTTGTAGTACTTTAAATATCTGCCGCAGATCAAATGCGTCACCACTGAATTTATTTATTTTTTTCTTTATTTATTTGAAGGATATTTGGGATACAAACATGTTGGAACCAAATGAAATGTAATAAACATACAATATTTTGACCTATGACACAGCATCTTCAAAATAATTAAAAGAAGATACACACTAATCCAAAAACTAGTAACTAATTGCTTATGTACAGGGTGGCCCGTTTAAGAAGGACCTATACGTTATCTCAAAAACTACAGGGGTTGGAAAAAAAATTAAATACAAAAGTTGTTCCTAGTAAAAATCTTAATTTTTTTGTATTGTTTTAATCGTCACTTTTTTATATACAAGATGGTCAAAGGAAGTTACACTTTTTTAAATGAAACACCCTATATTTTATTACATTTTTGGATTCTACTTAAAATTCTAAGCATATTTGATGCATGATGTTATACCTCTAGAGTTAGTAGTCTCACAGATATAAACAGTTTAAAATCGGTACTTTGACTACTTTTCACCTTGGTAGCAAGAAGACCATTAGAGATGGAGTAAAACTAATTTCACATTCCTATCTTAACTTTTCAAGAGCTATTTGACGGTACTAAATGACACAGGTACCTACAGGTACCTCTGTAGGTACCATCAGTTAGCACCATCAGATAGCTCTTGAAAAGTTAAGATAGGAATGTGGAATTCATTTTACTCAATCTTTAATGGTCCTCCTGCTACCAAGTTAAAAAGTAGCCAAAGTACCGGTTTTTAACTGTTTATAGCTGTGAAACTACTAACTCTAGAGGTATAACATCATATAACAAATATACTAAGAATTTTAAGTAGAATCCAAAAATGTAATAAAATACAGGGTTATTTTTACCTTGGAATTGATTGCCTTTGGCTCCACAAATGATTAAACTTGGTTTCAATTGGTATAGAGCCTCTTCGGCCCAGGCAAGAGCTTTTTACTGTTTTATTGTATTTGCTAACCATTTTAATTTTTAGTTTTTTGCCTTTCTTGGGAACGATAGCAGACTTGCTTATCGAATCGACGATATATAGGTACACATTTCATTAGGGTCACTAAACTTGCCCTTGTGCAGTTTACATCCTGGAGCCTGGGCCGAAGAGGCTCTATACCAATTGAAACCAAGTTTAATTCATTTGTGGAGCTAAAGGTAATCAATTCCAAGGTAAAAATAAATCCTCCACAACAATATAGAACATATCTACATCAAAAATATAGGGTGTTTCATTTAAAGAAGTGAAACTTTCTTTGACCATCCTGTATATAAAAAAGTGACGATTAAAACAATACAAAAAAGTAAAGTTCATTTTATTAAGAATAACTTTTGAATTTAATTTTTCTTTCCAACCCCCGTAGTTTTTGAGATAAGGTTATAGGCCCCTCTTAAACGGGCCACCCTGTACTTTAGCCATATAGTTTATCTACAACAATACATGAGGCGCTTAATATCGAAAGGTACAATCTCCACTTTTTATAAAAATTACGGCAAAATACGATTTTGGTGCAAAATTTCCTACTAAAAACAAAGCTAATTTCTTCCAGTTTCAAACTGAGCAATATCCCAATATACTTTGCATTTAAACATAGGGTTTAGTTTCAAAACGTACAATAGCCATTGACAAGTGAATATCAAAGCGTACAATCTCCAAACAACAAATAGGAAAGACCAGCGGAAAACCATCCCTTTTGGATATTGAAGACCAGATCTTTTGGATTCTAAAGGTCATGTATTTTGGCAATATAATTTTTTTAGCAACAAAAAACAGTATGTTTCCCTTAGGATGCAACATCCGTTTAGACGTGCTTTATATGATAAACTGTGAAACAAATTGGGAATAATTTCCTGGCACAATAAATAAGCAACATTACTTCAGGCTCATCTTTAATTCGCGCTATAATCTAGAGTTTGGCACACCACGAACTGATGTCTGTTCCACTCATCTAAGTCTATCTGAAAAAATCAAGTCCTGTAAAAGTTGGAAGCTAAGAGACTAATTTAGAGACAGAGAAACATAGGCATATTTTGAGATGCTTCGACAAAAATCAGAAAAAATTGCAACGTTCATGTATTACGATTATTAATGTTCGACGGTTGGGGAGGTCAAAATAAAAATATGACACTAGCCGGAATGTGTTGTAATTGGCTAGTAAATCACAAAAACAGAAACGCTGCTAACGTTTCTCGCATATAAATTATCTCTCTAGTTCGAGGATATTCATTTATACTTCCAGACATGGTGTTTGGAAACATAGAAAATGAAATAAGAAAATTTGAAGAAACAAAGAAACCAGAAAAATATCTTGATCCTTTTCTCGGTATTCTACTGTCCTTGTCGGTGAAAAAGACAATATATTCGACTGGACGAAATATATATCAAACATTATTAAACCAAACAGTAGATGGCATTTTCCTTTTGTACAGTACAAAATGGTAATAATCACCAAAGAAGTTGGACGAAGAATCCAGGTAGTTGATGAGAGCAACTTTGGAATTGATTAATCGATCTGCCGAAGAAGCAGTATTATCAAAAGCAGAGCGTGATTAAAAGAAAAAGTTCCTACTTTCACTGCTTTGCTTAAAGGCAATTATGGTGAAAAATGGAGAGATGAAGACTTGGAGTTTTAATAATTTGTCCTAGATGAAGCAGAAAAACATTTTGCGGAAGATGAAGCAGAATAAGAAAATCTTTGCGAATATTTTGATGAAGGACCCAACGTGAGAGTGAAAGCTTCACATAGTTCAATTTGAAAAAAAACCAAGCCTAGACTAATACAGTTTTATGTTTCCAATAAACTTATTTAATTTTTGTCGGCACTCCCAAATCTCCAAAATGTACAATCCCCAACGTATTATTTTTTTAATATAAAAGTAATGTGTGAGCTTTTCTATGATCCTTGTTCCAGGACGTAATATACACTTTCCTTAAATTACTATTTAATTTAAAATTACGTTTGCATCAATGCTATTACTATCGATTTTCTCAAAAATGATATATAAGGAGATTGTACGATTTGATACTAGACCCCTCATATAATTTATGTGCAGCCACATATAAAGAAGACAGCAATAAAAGTGAACTGGGCAAGAAGTAATAAAACAAAACACAGTTATTATATCTTATTTTAACCTCTTAGCATTGGCTGTTGTCCTATTAGTGCTCGAGGAAGATTAGCCCCCTATTTTTAATCTTTTCATTATAGTAACCTTTAAATATTTTAAGTGGTGCTTTCTCAGGAGCTTTTGTAGTTGCCCAACCCAGTGGATGGAAGTCCTCTACGTCAGTCTTATTCAAACGATGCAGATGAACCTACTATAAAAACAGTTCTTATATCTTATTTTTAAAATTTCTCTTGGCATTAGCTATTGTGCTATTAGTGCTGCAGGAAGATTCATTCCCCCAGATTTAATCTTTTCGGGAGTAAATTTTATGGAGTATATGTTAAGTGGTGCTTTAGCAGGTAGTTCTGGAGCTGACCATCTGAGTGGATGGATGTCAGAAGCCTGCATCTCTATCTCAGTCTTCTTCAAATGATCAAGATGAACCTACCTATAAAAAAAGTTATCATATCTTATTTACCGAGTAAATTAATTTTAGGGAGTATATGTGAAGTGGTGCTTTCTCAGGAGCTTCTGGAGTTGCTCATCCCAGTGGGTACGGTCATAATTCAGTTTTCCAGATTAATTAAGTAATTACGTAGCAGTTCAGTTGGATTTCTTTTTATGGCAGTGGCACACACACTAAAGGGAGATCCTATGGCGCTCGAAGAGTGGTGTATGTGCGAAGATGTTGATTGACACGGTTCTTGAGTAGTTGTAGGTTGTAATTAGAGGGAAACAGATGTCCTGGGAGTAAGTTCCATAGTTATGCGGTACGCTAGACAAAGCAGTGCTTGTAAAGCGATGTTCTAGGTGTTTTTAGTTGCACAACAAACTGGTGCGCTCTTGCCGTCTGTCATGACTGTCTGACAGGCGCTGGCAAGGGCGGGATGAGGCGGCCCAAATCCTGGGAACATTTGCCACATCTCGGCCACAAGTCTGTGATATTCCAGGCTATCCAGAATCCGGGTCAACTCCGGGTCGCCGATGAGACGCACAGCTATCTTCTGAATGGAATCTAGCAGCTTTAGGGTGTGCTTTGGTGCAGCATCCCAGCTGTGTGAGCAATATTCTATGCACGCTCTTATTTGCGCTTTGTAGAGCAAGAGCAACTGCTGCGATGTATAAATTTTTTGTTACGTAATAGCGTACTAAGCTTCTGGGAGGCTGGTATTACGATGTTAGCAACGTGGTCATGCCAGGACATATTGCTGTTGACCGAGACACCCAGTAGTCCGATTGACGAGGATGAAGGTATGGTCGATCCTGCCATCATGATATCAGGGCCCTCCGTATTGACCCTCTTGGTAAACGTGGCTGCTTGGGTCTTTGCTGCATTGAACTGGACCAAATTTCTGTTGCCCCAAGTTTGAACTTTCTGCAGGCGTTGATTAATTGCTGCAATCTGTTTCTGTCTGCGGTGATAAGTCTCAGTCGCTGGTAAAGGGTCAGTGGCATAGCTAGAAATGTCGGCGCCGGGGGGCAAACCTATCCGCTGGCGCCTAAAACAAACCTATATTTTGTGTACTACCTACGCAAATTAGCCAAAAAATAATACATCATAATATTAAACGTATATTTTTGAAGTGAAAACTTCTTTAGGCGCGTTTTGCGTTTTTTCCTCTGGGTATTGAATTCAGTAACACCGTCACGCGTCACGCTCGGAGGCATCACGCTCGTATATGTATGGCTTGTTCCCGTATAGGTAGAGGGCTGAAATTTTCAGGGGATGTAGCCGAGGAAAACAGAAGATCCTGGACGAAAACGGCAACCAACCTGCAGGTACATACATATTTAAATATAAACGTAAACTAAAAATCTGCAAACTTAATTAAACATTAGAGAGTCTTTCTTCGATTTTTAATCGACGAAAATTGATCGATTATTTGATCAAAATTAATTTTTTGGACAAATTCATTTTCTATGCTTATTTTTGCTAGGCTATTTAGCCTTGTCTGGCTAATCGTACTTCTTAAGTAAGAAACTCCAATAAATACGTACTTTTTTACGACCGAGATTATCGGAATTTTTGAAGTGAAAATTTCTTTAGGCGCGGTTTGCGTTTTTTCCTGGACATTGAATTCAGTAAAACCGTCACGCATCACACGTCACGCTTGGATATGTATGGCATGTTCCCGTTTAGGTAGTGGGCTGAAATTTTCAGGGGATTTAGCTAGCCGTGGTAAAAAGAAGTTCCTAGAAGTAAACGGGACCTCGTTCCACTCTCCGTTTGGCCAGGGGAGGGGGAAGATTGAAAACTTAAATAATTCATATCAGGAGAACGGGAAGAGGTATGGAGTTGAAATTTTTATGGTAGGTGCGCCCCATGGGGGATCATCTTAGACCATACGGGGGGACCGGGGCTCTAATTTAAAGGAGGATTTTGGGGGAAAACCGTTTTTCGCCCGTATCTCTGCAACGTAGGCTCGGATCGAAATTATGACAAATGATGACCCCGCTTGTTGAAGTTTTCAGTTCTATCGTGTAGTCTTAAGCACACACAATTTTTTTTTCGTCTGCGAAGTCGCATGCCGCCTTAAGCTTAGTTCTTAGAGCCTCGACTGTCGCCAACCACAGTCTCTCTGGCCAATAGGAGACAAGGAACGTCAGAACCCCTAACCCCCTCCACAGTGTCGCCGGTTTGTTGTCGCTGCAGTTGGTTTGAATCAACTTCACTTAATTTTCATTGGATATATTGTGTAAAATGACAGAATGTTGACATCATCGTGACGTTCGACATTGAAAAGGCAAGGAGTGGGGATTGTTGCGGGCGACAGTCGAAGCTCTGAGAACTAGGCTAAAGAACTAGGCTTTACGCAGCTTTTTTACAAATTTGCAGGCTCCAAATGCCGTTGCGCCGCGATATTTCTTTTTCATTCCACGTAGAATAAATAATAAATACCGTGACACAAAATGTATTGGTTGGATAAAAAGTTTAATACATATTTTGATCTTTGATCTTTGTATTATAATGTAATTAATTTAAAAACTCAGTTAAGCTCATGAGCATTGTTAGCATTAGCATATTTATAAATTCGGAGCGGCGCGGCGCCTAAATTCTTTTGGCGCCGAGGGGCCTTGCCCCCCCATGCCTACCCGGTAGCTACGCCACTGTAAAGGGTACTGTCATCTGCAAAACTGTAAAGATGATTATTCGTTTCCGTCATCAGGTCATTAATATAGATCAGGAACAGAGTTGGTGAAGGTATTGCGCCTTTAGGCAAGCCCGCGTTAATGGTGAATGTGTCTGATATGTGTCCATCAACTGCAACGAGAAGAGATCGATTCTTAATGAAACTGGCAAGCCAGCTGCAGAGAGAGACTGGCAGTCCTAAGGGGTGCGGCAGTTTAAAAATTTTCATGAAAAATTGTATCACCGGTGGTCTCCTCCATAATCTAAGATAAAAATAAAAAAATATATAGTATATTACATTTTATATATAAGTAAAACTAACGTCCCAATTATTTTCCATAATTTTTTGTTTTGATCACACCAAGCATACTTCTAAAAAATAACAACTGACTATGTAGCTAGGTAGGGGAGAGTGTCACTGAAACGGACAGGTTATGAATCGGACAACCGGTGTACTTTTGAACGCACCTAAATCTGAGTTCTTTAAAATACGGCACTGGCAACCCTGCATCCTAAGCACAACACCAAGGCAAGGGCAGTTCGGAGTTTTAGTAAATGCGTGAATGCCATGCAAGAATGTTGTTCGTGGTAAAAAAGTAATATTTTCGTGAAAATTGTAAACCTTCTGCCTGGTAAGTATTAAATATTTCTTACCTAATATTTATTTATCTATTTTCTGCCATATATTGACCAAATTTTTACGCTAACAAATGATCATAACTTTAAATATTTTGTGTGGTCTCGACATGTTGAAAATAAAAATGGCGATTGCAATGAAGTGGACATGTTGTAACGCCTTGAAACGGACGTCCTTTTCATGGCATCGAATGGGTGTCCGTTTCAAAACAACGATATTATTAGGTTTTTAAGCACGATTTTTTTAATGTAATAGCAGTAAATTTGGATATTTTTTTATTTCCAGATTATGGATACATTGAAAGAAACGCCAGCTTCCAAAAAAAGCGAGTGCGCCCTACAAGCCAACACATTGAAGCGGCAACGCGAGAAGTTCTTCAAGCAGTCTACGATATCTCCTAGTCTTACCTTGCGTCTCTTTGTAAGAAAGCCAGAAACCAAGATCGCGAATATCACCGCGTTAAAAACTACAGGAGTCTAGCACAGAAGGGTCAAGCTCAGAAATGTCATTACGAGACTCAGGCGACGATAATGAAGTACTTTCCAATTTGAAAAAACCAAAAGTAAAAAATCTGGCCAAACCCAAACGGAACACAAAAGAAAATAAAAATGAAGCTGCGGACAAAATAATTTTTTTTTTAAATTTAATATTTCGGAACTGAGATTTACTAGACCATGGTCTAATAGTTCTAGTAACTAGCATTTAAATAACTCATCAACCCAACATATTTTCTTGGTGCCTGAAGACGTACACTAGTAGAACTAGACATTTGATTAAATATGTCCGTTTCATTGAAACTCTCCCCTATAACCCAAACTAACCCAACTAAGTTAGTAATTGTTCTAATCACGTCTTACTTAACTAAGGCAATGCTAGCTACATTTCGAGAATATCTGGCTGGTATTTGGAGAAAAACTGTTCGCATTTTTTACTTTTGTCCAACTAAATTCTTAAAATGGATCACTGTGCGGCCCGGCCGAGCAAAAGATACCCCAGGCAATTTCCACTGCAACAGTTTCATTTTATATTCAGTTTGTCTATCTTGAATGCGGTCAAGTGTCCTGGCTGTTACATTCAGATCTAAAATCACAAGCTTTATCCGTCTATCTTGTAAAAATTGACCGGATGAGTTTGGATTCTTTTGTGGATGTTTTATTGCGGCAACAAGATGTACAAGATGTAAAAAATGCTTAATTTTTATTTTTACTTTTGATTGTCAGGTTGAAGATTATCATGTATGTTAGTTGTAATTTGTAATGTAACTTTGGTTCAGAAAACGATACAGACATTGATGGACAGGAAATATGGTGATGGCGTGATCAATTACCGCCTCTGCCAGGCCCATTTGGGACATGGCTGTTTCCGTAAGTATTTTATGAAGGGCAGATACAGATAAGTGTAGATACTGCGGATAAACAGATAATACAATGTTTGCCTCTCCATTACGGGAAGGCCCCTTGATGCCCAAAACAAGATACACAGCTGCTTTTAGGTGAAACATGAACCTACGAAGATGATGTTATACGACACGGATTTAAAACAATATAACAAGAATTGAAATAGGGTAATAAATACGAAGAAGCCCTATGCTACATTAAAGAAGTATATTGTATGTAGTCTTAGAGGTCGAGCCGAAGAAATGCGAACGCGATACCTGTGCATCGATCAGAGGTTTGTTCTTTTAATCGAAGGCCGAATCCGACACTTCCTAGTCGCCAAAACAACAAACCTTCTTTTGGAAGATCTTTTACAATTTCTTATCTAGCGCAAGGTAAGTCATTTTGTAATTCCTGCTCTGTAGTGAGAACCTTCTAATCTTCTTTATGATTGAGACTTCTGCCTAATAAATGCTGAACGTTGTTCAATTAAATAAATAAAATTACGAAATTGAATACCCGATTTTGAAATCTGCGCCAGCCATTTCCTCATAGGAAGACCTGAAGGTGCAGTTGATAGTGGCAAGTTAGGTAGTAAAGGTGCTAACTTAAAACAGACAGTTATTTCAAAACGGTAATTTAAAAGTAAGACTATCTAACACTTATCTGATACTGAACACGGACGGCTTGTTCTGGGCTCTTATTCCATACCAGTAGGTAGGGTGAACTACATAAACCAAGCCGGGTGGACGTACTTCGAACTTCCAGCAAGTCTAGCCGATCAAGTCGACTATTAGTCTACGCCGGGTGAATGGACTACAAAGTTCCAACTGTTCTAACCGGATGGAAGAACTACAGAATCCCAGCCGGGTGGGTGGACCCTCTTAACATGAGAGCAAACAGACGTCACCCAAGACGCTAATCACCACAATGGCTTCCAACTCTGGACAAAGCAAATCCCGAAATCCTCGCTTAGCGAGTTATTCCCGCATCTACGGCACTAAAACTAACGAAACCAAATCGAGATGGCCGATACGCAAATTTCTACGTCGGTTGTCGATAAAATCCTATTAGGATGCTTGAGATAAAACCAGATTTAAATAAATCGACAACGAAATGGGAAAGCTTGACTAAAAGCGAAGTACCGTACCGAGAAACCAAAAACCAAGTGTAGCCGTGTGACCCTTGCAAGGTGAAAACAGCGCGTAGGCCTTTAACACCGCGACGTTTTTCAGCGCACCAATGAAATGGAGCCTTAAGGCCACGCGAGAAAAATATAAAATCGAACTAAATATCGGACTCCGAATATTGAATTGCGATCGAGGCCAGCTTTTTACCGGGTCACTCTCCACCACTGCCGGCGAAGCCACTGGATCGCAGCTATGCCAGCCCGAGCCTGCTGGCGCGTGTCCTGGTGAGTAAATACGTTGAACATTTTATATCGATAATTTTAATTTTAAGCCATCGTAAAAAATACAATATTACATAGAAAATATAAATTTTGCAACTGACAGATCTTGCTAATAAGAAATTATCATTCCATTGTTCTAATAATCACTGCCTACTAATGCTTATACTATACTCACAAGAGTGTAAGGGGACACCTTTTGTGAAATTATGAATTGTAGAATTATTATTTAAAATACATATGATGTATTTTACACTCAAACAAAAGAAAAATATACAGGGTGTTCCGTAAGAAAAAATATAAGTTTGATTTATAGCTAAACATTGACAGCTCACAACAAGAACGTCTGCGCCACTGGATTCTACGTAAAAAACTCTATAAGAGCAAGTTTTTAACTTTGGGATATGCTAAAGAATAAAGGAGATACGAGGGGGGATCCTAAAAGGCATTATTTCCATTTTCGCTCTGTATCTCAGAAACGAAGCGGGTTATAAAATTTTTGTTTATAGCATCGTTCTTTTCACAAAAAAGTAGCACAGTATTTCGAAAGCCGCAACTCTCTATCTCGACTCGTAAGTGATATACCCCGTAATATCATCGAAAATGGAACATAACATATGTTAATTTCCTGGTAATAATATTCGATAACTTCAAGTAATCAAGTAAATTTGGTATGTGAGTAACCTTTATGAATTTTAACACAAATAGTAAGTACATTAAACATTAAATAAAACAATCCGTACAAACAAATTTATCGTAAACATTTGACGATATGATACGCTTAATTTTAAATCATATTGCACGGTTAAGTTTTCTTTTTTTCTATGCAAACCTATCAATGATAGATTTTAGATCCAAGTTCATTGATTGATATAATGTATAGGTAGTCTATCTTCAGCTATTTTATTACATCTCTTAATTTTTTAGAATACTTAAACATGGCAAATCGTTTTTATTTTTTTTTCTGTGAAATTAAAAAAAAATTACTTATACGCTATCTATAAATAAATGTAAAACTTCTGCGAGGACTATTCGCTCGCACTGATCGACAGATCGACAGCCAAGCTAACTGAGCCTCTCTCAGACGAGACGGATTTTAGCCGGTCCGGTTTATTGGTTTTAACGTGAGTGGAGCATTAAAACCGAGTGTCGGTCTTTATACTCGGATTAAACTAAATGGCCTCTTTCAGTCGATACGGAATGAAAAAATCGCGGACTGCGTCCGTATACGGTCGTCTACCTGTCGGTTGTTCGACTGAGATTCTGCGGCGCTGTATTGTGTAGAGAGGGGCAGAAGGCCTAGTCAATAATTGTGACAATTAGTTTAATGCACTACTGGACTACACGTTAAAACCCGAATTAAAACCAATAATAAACTGGACCGGCTAAAATCCGTATCGTCTGAAAGAGGCCTAAGCCTTCTTGAGCTAATAGTGAAATGCCCAGCGCAACGAAAGAACGAAAACTGCCGGAGTTAATAAGCGCATGCGCATGGCGGTGTGTCCTCGGCGTCACGCGTTTATTAAAGTCACTGTACGACAAGAGCTTGGGTACACCGGAATGAATTTAATTTTTTTATTGGAATATATATATATATATATTCCGGCACTTCACGCATTTATATCATATGATTCCTATGAAACGTTGACTATTATTTTACTTTGCGCATGAAACAGTGTTCCACATTATTACAATCAAACAAAACTAACCCAATTCTAACCCAAATGAACTCAAATTTAAAAAGGAATACCATAACTTTAAAAAAAGAAATAAAATCATTTGTCCACGCCTGAAACAGTGTTCCACATTATTACAATCAAACAAAACTAACTAAAACTAACCCAATTCTAACCCAAATTAAAAATAGATAAAAACACCTGTCGGCACTGACGGGAATCGAACTAGCGCCGTCATATCACAAGATTCACAAGCGCAGCCATCTAACCAACCATCAGTTGTTGCCTCTGCAACCGTCTAACCACTAGACCACCAGGCTCTAGAAGCAATAATTGACCAAAAATTGGACGCCGTGCGTGTCAAAGTTATGTTTATTCCTTTTTTAAATATGAGTTAATTTGGGTTAGATCTGTTTGATTGTAATAATGTGGAACATTGTTTCATGCGTGAAGTGAAACTATAATACGTATTCTTTTATACGTACTTATATGGAAATTATAGTCAACGTCTCATAGGAATCATATGATATAAATGCGTGAAGTGCCGGAATATCGCAATATGTCAATGATGAAGGGGAAATCCATTTCGGTGCACCCAGACGCTTATCACTGTACGTGAATATTCAGAATTTCGGAATCAGTAATAACTTACATTCGTAAATTTGTGGAACGCACGCGCTCTTTTGCTCAACTTAAGATTTGATCGCCTGCCGGTCGACAGTAATAACCAAGCTGGATAATTGGCTTTATTTAAAACCGCTTAAATTAATATATATTTAGACAGATCGTTATTGTTATTTTTTCTAAAGTCGGCGGCAAAAACCAATTTTAATTTTAATAAACTTTTAACATTCAGCCCCCTCCCCTCACCGCGCCACCCTGTTCCGCCACTGTAAGTAGTTTTATCTTCAAAAGCTATACATACATCATTATCTATCCTCCCTACTTTTAATTAGAGAAATGGTATATTATTTTATATGGAGGAAAAGTAATACTTTTCATGGCGTGCTCGTGTTTAACAGCCGAACGGAGTGAGGCTGGTAATAGAGAGCAAGCCATGAAAAGTAACTTTTCCTCCAAATAAAATATGCTGTTTTTTCTTCAAATGTCGACAAATTAATGCAAAAAGTCTCTCTTTAATAGTAATAATCATTATTATTAAAGATAAGTGGGTTCGCAAGGCGGCTTAGACCGGTGCGGTGTCGGTGAATAGGCTCAGGTCGTTGCTATAGTAATGTAACATAAAGCTGTCAGTGGACACTGTCAACAATAATTATATTTTTAAAATTGCGTGTTCGATTGCCTTTTAATTCCGTATTGATAAGCAGTTATTGAGTAAGTTCGATTAAATAATAACCAATTTGTTCCTAAATTAGTGATTTTTAGAAATGTAGTCACACATTGATTGATAAATACAAATTTTAGTTTAATAACTCTTGAGTTGTTGACGCTTATTTTGATGTTTGTTTGTATTGCATCTATGTTGCTATGATAACACTTTTACCTCCGCCGGCGGAAAAGTAAAAAGTAAAGCTCCGGCGGAGGAAAAACGAAACTTCACTGCCGCCTACACAGTCGAGTAATGAAGGATTTACTGACGTTTGAAGAAAAGGTGTTTCCATTTTATTTCCATATTTTTGTTTCTATGTTGCTATCTTTGCTATATTAGATTGTATTATTGTATCAAATATCTCATTTCGTTTCATATTCGATTGCAGTTTCCACCTGTGCACATCTCAAACACGTTTTCCTCCCTCGATATAAGCGTATCGACTTTCCAATATATTGAATGCTCTCTAGAAATTTCCCTTGAGATACTTTTTTCGTGACATTAATGATCTCCATAGCTGGAAGCTGTGGCATTTTCCTAAGTGAAAGTACATTTTATCTTTGAAATACAACGGTTGCAAAGCCGCTTCTTGCAAGTGAATAATAGATTATTTGAGCTGACTCTCTAATATCTCCCTTGTTAAAATAAATAGCAATTTTCCTCTTTTACTGTAACGTTTAAAATATTAGTAAAGAGAATATTATTTTCAGGATATGTCTTGTGAGTGGAAGAACCAACTTTATTTTTTCTCTAGAAATAAGCCATTTTCTTGGCCAGTTGGGGGAGAGTATAACTAGTGGGAAACACATGTGGCTGAATTGATTATTCCATTGGAATAGGTTTTGCAAGTGAAACTTCATTAGCGAGGGAAAAGTCAGAAAAAATTCTAAGCAACAGTTTGCAACACGTTTGTCGTTTTTCCTATTAAAGTAAAAAGGTAAGCAAGTAAATATTTTAATTAAAAACAATCCAAAAACCAGATAGTCGTGTTTGCAATGCCCGGCTCCGGGAGTGGAGTCGTAGAGCGCCACTCTTACCAACTATACTGGAAAAGCTCCGCTGGTGTTGTAGGTGCGGTGTTGTTAGGCACGCTTATCAAAGAAAGAAACTCAGTCTTAACTTAACAAAAGAACACAATCTAAATTTATGGATCAATCTATTCGCTTCTAGTTTTTTTTAACAGCAACAACCCTACAGTGAAATTTTTGCAGTTTAATGGCAAAGGAATGTTAAAAGACCATTAAGTATTTAATAACAGTGATACAATATGATGATTGTACGGAGACCAATTCTGTTGTTAACACGGTACTGTATGCCTTACACTTAAACGCTCTAAACACTACCATCCGAAGTGTTCACTTTGGTTTACCTAAGCTTACTACATATACGTATGTAGCGATAATAATATCAATTGATAAATGACCACAATAATTATTATATTAATCGACCAGATAAACAAATGAATAAAATTAATGAAATCTATATTAAATCTTGGCTGTCAATGCTTGATTTATATTTAAGTATTAAACGAAACGATTATCAATTGACCAGAAAAATAAATGACTAAATAAATTTAAGCCATCTTAAAGCTTGGCCGCCAAGACTAAATTTATATTTATATCTTAAAAATGATTATTAATCCGCAAGAAAAATAAATGTTTTGATGGCTCTTTCAAGGCACAATATATAGTGCTAAATTCATAATAATTGAACACAAAAAAAAAGAAAATAATATTGCTTCTGTACGATAGCCCCTTAGATCCGATTCGTCAAGCTCAGTTCTGGAGGCAGGAAGTACCTCTGGTGGAGGCGCCGGGCATTGCTAGTAAATCCCAAGTACTGCTACTCGATGGCCCCGAGTTGCCCTCGGGACTCGATAGCACGGTGATAAGACCCTCTCTTGTGTGCGAGGGTGGCTAGAGAATCAACGATCTCTATCTTGTAAAAGGAGTTCGGAAAGCCTCTAGTGCAATATTTAGATCCCGATAAATCGGTCGTGTTAAAACACAAACTAAGTACTCAACCCAATATCCCCTAGAAGGGTAGTATAAAATGCAATACTAAGAGCTTAGTCACTATGACTACCCAAAAGCAAAAAAAAAAACTTTATCTATCACCGAAAGGTATTTGTAGAAGAACAAGGTCATCGGTTTTGATTAATTTGCCTTTTTCCACTTCCACGGAATTAGAGAACCAACGTCAGATCAGAAAGAAGTGGTAGGGCCGAGAACTGCCGTATCGTATTCTAACGATTAAGAAAAAAAATGGCTTAGTTCTCGTTTATTATGGTTGTAAAATGACGGCGGAAGCCACAACTAATGAGCTGAAATTAAATTTTTCAAGAAATGCTAGGAAATATTCCTACGAAAATGATAAACCTTTAAAAAACTAAATCGAAAGCAACAATTACGGGACGATAGCTCATTCCTACTACTCAGTGCCAACAATCGAATATTACAAAAGTTACAACCGGTCTCGTGGAAAGATAAGATTCCAAGCCAGTCAGCGGTACCAAAAAGTTATGATATTTCATAACTTTTTGCCGGAAATTGAAATAAGCAAATTCGGGGGTCCCAGAAAGTTATGAAATATTCAAACCGAAAATAAAATATGAATATGACGGATCTAATGAGACTAACAGTAGGCTTTATAACTCCAACTCTAGAACGGTTTGCTGGCCGTTCTACGGCAATGTAATATAAATTAATTAATGTAATATATAATGAAGCATAATATCCTATTTTAAGAATTTGATCAAACCTAAGCAATCTGTGGTTCGCTTATCAACTAAAATAAGTATAGGCACAAAGTGCCTGAGGGCTACATAAGAGAAAGGGATGCTCAAAACGGCTACTCAAGGTCACTACAGTGCTATAAAAGCTAGTACAAATATATCATTAACCTCTATGCAGAATAAAATTAATTTTCATTAATAAATGCGGCAACCTTAAGCTTATTGACAACAAATGGAATCAATAAATTTAAAATTAATTAACCAAAAAGTTCAATACTCAATAATTCTAGGCAAAATACAGCAACTTTCGCTGCTAAATGCAGCATATAAAATGAACTTTAAAATCTCTTACACTGGCCAAGTTGAGGAAAAAAACTTAAAAAAACAAAATCTCAATTTCTACCATCTCTTTCAGAAATTTCACTTCAGTTGTGTGCTTATAAAGGTAAGGCATGCCTATATATTTTTTATTTTATATCAGTTAGAGTCGAATATATAGTCGTTTCTTAGACCTTGAAGCATCCTTGAAATAAAATCGTCTTTTTATAGTCAGTTAAGGAAGCCTCAAGGATCCCTTAAGTCCCAGGTAGGTCTAAAGCAACCTTGAATCTTCCTTTGCTGATTTTTGGGCTAGATTTTTGTTTTGCATTTTATACGTCTACCATCTAGCCATAGATTTTAAAAATGTTTATCCTAATTTTATTACGCTTTTTGCTGTTCATATAATGGGAAAAACGAACAGTTTTAATCATCTCCTGAGGTTGCTAATATGGTTAGCGAAACGCGCATCGAGTGCAAAAATTCTGTTTCGGTATTGTGGATGAAACTCTGTTTTAGCACTTTTTCGTGTCCTACAAGTAGAATTAGAAACCAACTTTCTTATAAGTATTACTTTCTCACCTAAATACTAATCATTATATCTGCATAATTTTAATTCTTAGTTTTGCTTTAAATTGTCCCAAAGTTTCTTAACCTGCTTCGCATTTTTTTTAAATTCAGTTATACGTTTCGGTAAGTTTCTAATTTTTCTTGAGACGTACTGCTATCCATTTTTTATTTTCAAATAACAGATTTGTAATTTTCTATTAAGTTTATAAAAATACTTTTTCTTGATTGGAGTAAGATACTTTTTTTTTAGTCATTTTTAATTTTGCTAGTTTGGTTTTAGCCTTTCTTCTGTATTTTATGGTTTTAGCTAGCAAATCTCGCCCAACATGAACAACAAATACTGTTAATTACTTATTTATTAATGAAAATTTGAAAGATATGCATAGGTAAATTTGTAAATATTTTCTGCCCGTTGCAATAAATAAACATCAAAAGCAAACATAACATACATAACCTAGCATTTTTGTCAATAAAGCATTTATTTACACGGTTCTTTTCTTCAGGGATTCTCAGTGAAGGGAGCGTCTATAAAACGAGGAAGCCAAGGACTCCTTAAAGCATCCTTCAGCAGAGTCCAAAGGGTATTGATTAAACTGTGCCTTCAGTAAGGGATTTTTGAGGACGCGTTCAAGGAATGACTATAAATTAGACCATTAATTAGACACTTGAGTTTCTCTATTTTTTATGATTAACGTTTTTGTGTATTTACCATATTTTAATTGGTTTAGAATTTTTAAATAATTCTTTGGAATCAAATTTAATTATAAAATGTATTTAATATTAATTCAGAACTCTGGAATTTAAAAGTATGAAATTCTAGATCGTCACCTGTAAATAATTGCCCAGTCATGTGAGTTGTTGTCTACTTATGCAATTAGGTGACCAGTGAAATAATCGGGATTATTTATATAATTACTGACAAGCGATAAGTCCAGATTTCATATTTCATACCTCTCGGCAAATATCTACCTTACCGAGTGCAGCTTTGCTGTTCATTTTGACTAGTTTCTATTTTTAAATGAAGTAGGTCGATTGAAGTTGGGTCAGAATTTTTCTGCATATATAGGAACGAATCGTTCATTATGATGGCAAAAACTCAGGAACATGTAACTAGCTATATTGAAAAAAATTAATGAAAAACTTAGCATTGAATGTTTAATAAAGAAACTAAAAGTGAAGTAACAATCACTGGTGACCTAGTGCCCCCAAAATTTGTAACCAACTTGATTTGCCTGGAAATTTTTTCAGATGGTATCTTACAATTTATAACTACAGAAAGGCACTTTTCTTCTAATTTTAAGGAAATAACAAAATGATTTTCTTATATCTTGTACGTGATATCCAGATTTACTTCATTTTATCTGAAATGACAAGAAGGAGGATTTCTCTTGACCTTGTATTCATGATCAAGTTGTCGTTCCATTTCAATTCGTTTTTTTTTAAATAAAAAAAGGATGTAGATATTTTAGAAACTTTTTCTGGTTTGAGTAGCGCATTTTATGGATGCTCAAAATATCGACCTTCCGAAACATTCTCATCGACCTGGTATGCGATTTTCATAGAAAACTTTCCCCTTAGGATCTTTAGATAACAACACCAAAAATCACAAGAAAACAAGTTATTAAAATTACAAAGGTTATTTCAAGTAAAAACCTTTTTAATCGACGCTTTAAGATTGTGTCGATATGAATTTCCCTCAACTCCAAAGGTAAGTGTCATTTTCCTCAATAAAAATAAATATTTAATGACAACGAGGTGTTAATCGATCTCTTATATCTGGAATCAAAGAAAATAAGTAAGTTATACCTAAGTAAAGTAAATAATAGTATAATTAGGGGCTACCAAGATCATTAGGCACTGCCGGCCACAAACTAAATACAACGGTTTGGGAACTGCGACTCCTACAGAAGAATCCACCATTGCCTCCTAAAATCTGGCATTGGCAGATTGCAAACTGGAACGATCTAGGAGAGTTCTAGCTAGATTTTCCCTCGCTCGACGTGAGTTATATAACTTGGAAACTTAGAGTTTATAAAAAAAACATTTATTTCCAAAATAACGATTTACAATGACTTTTAAAATTATACTAGTTTGAAAATTAGGACGCGATGATCTTAACTGCACGAAGTACAAAGTAAAAATGATTTAAAATTTGAGCGTGACCTATTTATAGGGGAGCGAAGGTAAACAATTAAGGGACATTAAGATAGCTTTCTAATCTAATTCTGACTACATAACTCATCCCTCCTTAAGTTCGGAAAAGAGAGGTTGACGCTTTTCAGAGTTTTCTTGAAGTTCCATTTCTATTTCAGTTTTTCTGGGTTTCTTGTGGACTTGTCGGTGTAACCATATGATGCTTCCGAACACTAGAATTATTAAAGCAGCTATAATAATAAAAAGTGTTGGGGTCCAGTGGGTGATGTAAGGATTCTTTATCTTGAGCAATTTTATCGAAGTCATCAATGTATTGGCTTCAAGAAGGTCTTTATGATTTACAGTCTGTAGCTGGAGTTGTACAAATTCACTTGAGTTGTCTTGAAGTTCCAACTTTGGCATTTCCAGACTATAAAATAGATCAGAGGATTTTTTTTTGCAAATGATTGGTCTTCTATCGTTATGGGAAAATCGTCGAGGATTATAAGCATTGGTTTGCTTATTGGAGTAACTCGTTTTGATACCTGACAGTTATTTTTTATTAAGGTTGGTTTTGCAGGGACGACTAATAATTACTTTTCATTCAGACGGCGTATGCTTGTAGTCGTATACTGTATATTGACCACTGGGCATGTGTTCTTATTTGTTCGTAGGATTTCTGCTACACATTCACTTTCCTTTGAGAGAACATATCTGGTACAAATAAAGATGTTTTCCACCTTGGGACATTCTTCAGATGTTGAATAATATTCTCCATTCGTGAGTAATAGGTAAGGTTTAGAAATGATTATTGTTTGGTTAAGGATGGAAATTGGATATATTTTATACAATTCAAATAAGTTTGGGTTAATAATTGGTATGTGTATTGCGAAAATTACGTTCTTGTTTATTATTTTTACTTGGGGAATCATTATTTTGTAATAGTATATCATTTTCGAAAACTGAACAAGGTTTTCTGAAGGAATTTTGTTAATTATCTCATTAAGTTGAAATTCGTTTAGTATGGTGTTGTGCATTACATTTAATTTCGCGAAGCTAATAGCTGTTTCTATATTAATGCGTAAGGACTTCATTTTAAGTAATTGGTTATTAATATTGTCCAGAATTAGAGACAAATAAAGAGTTTCTGCTTATGATACTACTTTAGTATCTATTGATTTAATTCTTTTTTGAATACTTAGTTGGTTATTTTCTATAATTAGAATATCGTTTTCGTAAGTTTTAGTTACATTAGATAATATCGATATTGAATGTTCGATTTCACTTTGCAATATTTCTTGATCATTAGTAAGGGTTTTTATGTATTGGCCATATTTTTGTTCGTCGCCAGCGTCTAATGTGCCGAAAAGCCATTTATTTATTGTTCGAATTGCGTTTATTAGGCCTCGTTTTTGTCTATGTATTTCATTAAATACTTGTGTATTTTCCTGGAGAGATTTTAAAAGATCAAAGGTCTGATTTAGTTTTTCGTTTACTAAAATATAGAAATTTTCATTAGATTTCCCATAAGAAAGTATTTTTCTGGTATGGTTTAATGATACCTGAAATTCGTTAAGGCATTTATCTATTTGAGTAATATTTATGTGATAGTAAATGATGTGGTGATTATTCGTTATGTAGGTGTTTCCGAGGATAACGGGGAGAATGGGGTTATTTAGTTCTCTTCCCTCGAAGGACCATACGGTGTGGCGAAGAATGATCGGCAGAAGAAGCAGGATTATCATTATCTGAAACAATACGTCGGGGTTTCAAATTTCTAAGATGAATTATGCGTTTTTGAGCAATTAATTTTGTAGGGTAAGCCTGAGTGGGGACTTTTAGTTTTCTATATTTGTTTGTTTCTTTCTTTTTTGATTTTATGGGAATAGTTTTTCAAATATAGGTTTAGAAGTATCAATTTCTATATTTTCAGTGTGATTTTCATTTATTTTGTTTAAGATTTCTCTTTGTTGAGTTTGTAATTGATTACCTAATTGTTCTTTCATTATTTTTATTCTTTCTGAATGTTCTTGAATGAAATGAGTTAAGTTTTCCTCTTCTGAAAGCTCTAAAGATTTTTATAATCTAACTTGCCTTTAATAACTTGAAATGGCGTATATTTCAAGGTATTGTGGGTTGAATTATTATAGAAGAGTAGAGCGTAATTCATTACGTTAAAAACATTTTCTTTAGGCTTTTCATTTTGTATAGTTAGGATTTTCTCATTAAGAGTTGAATGGAATCTCTCAATATATGAATTCGAATTTGTAACTTTTGTACGTTTTCATTTTTAAAGGATGATCCATTATCGGTAGTAATTTTTCTCGGTAAGCCATAGTGGTTGAAATATTTTAACAAGGTTTCAATGATTTCAGGACCGTTGTATGTTGTTATAGGGTAGGCTTGTCCTAATTTAGAGAAACTATTGAAACGGACCAAACCGGGGTCAATATTTTTGAAATTAATAGTAGTATTTTTTTTATTATTTGAATTTAAGGCGTTTTTCCAAAATTTATATTTTAAAATTGGGGGAGAGTGAAAGTGTCAGACCAGGGTCAAATGATTTCTTACAAAAAAAAAAGGGAAAACCCATCAAGACAAATAATTTTCAGTAAAATAGATTTAATATATATATACAGGGTTATTCACGGTGAGTGTCCTATTAGACAATATGGATAATTACTTAGGGTAAAGATCTCAAATTTTGGTTGGGTATGTAAACGAATATGATCTATCTTCGTAAAATATTTCTGGCCATGCAATGTTGCCAGATCTACTAGTAGCTAATATCAACTTTATTTTTTTAAATGGAACACCCTGTATGTTGTTATCTTTTCGGATTGCATGAACTATTCTGGAACTTTTTTATGTAACATATACTATACCTATCTTGAGCCGTTTCGGAAATAAAAAATATTTTTTAAGAAATATGGCGACAAACACCCCTAAATAAAAAATATATTTTTTTCGCAACCAGTATAGCTAAATATCTGAATTTTTGGTTACAGTTCGCTATTAGACTGCTTTATCATAAAATTATTTGAGAATTGAATTATCGCATACAGGGCGTCTGCAAAATTATGTGCATTTGGCATGACATAAAAATGCATGTTATGTAGAAATTTTAAATGAAACACCCCATATTTTATATTGGCACGTAAAAGAGCAATTGATTGTCCATCTAAAAGTATTAAGCGATGATAAACCTATTTTCAGCGGTTTACGACTTATAAGCCGAAAATCAAATAATTGCAATTAAAGCAAACATAACAGTTCAATGTTACTAGTAGGCTATGGCCGCCCCAGGTGACGTTTTGTGTAAACAAATAACTAGCATGTCTAAATTTGACATTTGTATTTCTCATTGCATCGCATTTTGATAACTATAAGTTGTAGTTGTAAATTGAATTGAGATAGTGATATTAAGATGGCACGTAGTTATTCAAACGCAGATATTTTGAATTTATTTTACATCCATGGGGAGTGTCAAAGAATGATTTCAAGAACCTGCAGGAGATTTAATGAACAATATCCGCATTTGCCACCAATGTATGAGAAGAAATTCAAAAGAATTGAAGCAAATTTTCGAAACCAACGAAAAAGGGAGCTTCCAAAACCTGTTACAAGCTTAGAAGAAAATGAAATTAATGTTTTAGCGTATTTTTACGCATTTCCACATGCGTCCATTCCGAGCGCTGAAGACGATTTGGGCATATCTTATTCGTCCATTCAACGAATATTGCAGAAACATAATATGCATAATTACAAAATCATTAGATTACAAGCTCTTCTCCCTGATGATGCACCATTACGCGTAGAGTTTTGTGAGATGATATTGGTTAGAACACAAGAAGATCCAGATTTTTTAAAAAGGATTATTTGGACCGATGAGTCAAAATTTTCACGGGAGGGTATTTTTAACCGAAGGAATAATCATTTTTGGTCATCAGAAAATCCAAAATTTGTACGAGAAAGGGGATTTCAACATACATTTAGTTTTAACGTGTTTTGTTTAATGATGGATAATAAAATAGATTTTTGTATTTATAACGAGAATTTGAACGGGGAAAAATATTTAGACATTTTACGAACAACAGTTACAGATTTTTTAGACAATTTGCCATTAGACTTATATCGCAGCTGTTGGTACCAACTTGATGGCGCTCCCGCTCATTGCACAAATGGAGTAAGTGAAGAACTTACAATCATGTTTGAAGACCGATGGATAAGGCGTCTAGGTCCATGGAATTGGCCACCGCGTTCGCCAGATATTACACCGGTCGATGCCTACCTTTCGGGTGCTATTAAAGAAAGAGTCTATAAAACTCCAGTTGAGACAATAGAGGATTTGGAACGCCGTGTAAGACAGGCTTTTCAGCAACTTGATCCAAACGAAATTCAGAGGGCAACAGTTTCCAACGTTATGAAGTCAATTCAGGGATGTCTTAGAGCAAATGGAGGTCATTTCAAGCATAATATCTAGTTCTCTAAATAAAAACAATTTTAAACCATTTATTATTCAATATTAGTTTTATGTATAACAATATCTATTAATATTAAATTTTAGTTCAATATCACGTGATTTGTTTGTATAAAATTCAATATTATCAGTACTCTAATATTTCGAATATTTCCTTCCAGTTTTACTTACTATTACAATTTCTCATTTAAATAGGCTAATAATGAATTATGAAGATTATTACTTCAAATACATATTTGTGTACAAAAGTCACCAATGTCACCATTTGCCATGGCCGGCCATAGCCTACTACTAAGATGAGATTTGTTTTAATTGCAATATTTAGGTTTTTTGTCTATAAGTCGAAAACCGCTGAAAATATGTATATCATCGCATAGTATTTTTAGATAGAAAATTAATTGCTCCTTTACGTCCCAATACAAAATATGGGGTGTTTCATTTAAAATTTCTTAATAACATGCATTTTTATGTCATGCTCAATGCGCATAATTTTGTATACGCCCTGTATGCGATAATTCAATTCTCATATCATATAATGATAAAGCAATCAAATAGGGAACCGTAACAAAAAATTCAAATATTTAGCTATACTGGTTATGGAAAAAACATTTTTTTATTCAGGGATGTTTGTTGCCATATTTCTTAAAAAATAATTTTTATTTCCGAAACGGCTAAAGATAGGTATAGTACATGTTACATCAAAAAGTTTCATAATAGTTCATACAATCTAAAAATGTAACAACATATAGGGTGTACCATTTAAAAAAGAAAATTGATATTAAATACGAGTAGATCTGGCAACACCGCATGGCCAAAAACATTTTAAAAAGATAGCGCATATTCGCTTACATAAGCAACCAAAATTTCAGATCTTTACTCTAAGTAATTCTCCATAAACGTCTAATAGGACACTCACCGTGAATAACCCTGTATATTATAATATGCATATAATATAATAATATTCCAATGGTAAACTTTAACGGGGCTTAAACAAGCAAAATCATGGGCTTACAATGCGCTCGCTACAACCACTTAAAATTCTTGAAGTTTGATAAGGGAATTAGGTTCCTATATTGCCACGCAATAAGGGTGAAGATACCGTAAGTCAAGTAAAAGGCAAGGGGAGATGCGTGACGTTGGCTGGATGCAGGGGAAGGCTCCATATAAAAAGCCAACCGACAGCATTGAATTTGATTCTAAATTTTATTCTTTTAAAGGTACGAACGAAACTCTGCTCGACCACTAATTAATTTCTTGAACTGGAAAATTCTAAATTTAAATTAATTAAAGGGGAATGTTGATTATTGATATTTTCTCAAAAAAGTCGTGTTAATCTACAGCGTCCGAACGTAACGGTGTCCGGTGCTGGATTGCAAGTCTGTGTGAGGAAATAATTAATAAGCAACATTAGGGGAATTTCATAATTTCTTGAAATTCATTCTAAATTTTAATCTCTATTTTAAATAATTAAAGTGGAATGTTGGTTATTGGTATTTTCTCAAGGGGGCGTGTGAATCTACAGCGTCCGAGCCTGACGGTGTCCGGTGCTGGATTGCAAGTCTGTGGAAGGAAATAATTAATAACAACATTAGGGGAAATTAAATTTATTTCGAAATAAAAAAAATCAATTTAACATATTTAATGCTGATATTGAACTTTCCGATAGAGTATTGCAATTTTTATAGCGTCCGAACCTCTGATGGTGTGCGGTGCTTGTTTTGCAAGACTTTAGCGGAAATTCAATACGAGCTACATTGTTGTTGCATTTTTTATGGTATTTTGGTGCGTTTAAACGTCGAACCTAATATGGCGGTGTACGATGTTGACAATCTAAAGTTCCATGGAGTAATGCACTAACAATTTCAGAATTCTGACATATTTGTTAATGACGAATAAAATAAGATCCCAACGCCGAACCTTATATAACGGTGTACGATGTGGGGATTGACTGATATTACCATTGACAAATTGAGAATTCTGGAAGGGTCACGGGGGGGTCTCAATTTATTTTAATTTTCCTGTTCCAGGATTCTAAATTTTATTCTTTTAAAGGGTTCGCCTGTGAACTCAACAACAACAACAAATCAGTACAATGAATACTCGGGGAACGGCTAAGAGGGCTGGGGGAGAAAAATCAGTTAACCAAATTCTTCCAGGTAAGCGCAATTACACGAAAATGGGAAGGGGAATTATATCAAGAAAAAAATGGGTTCTATTAATTTTGGTCACGTTTAATGCTATCCTGGTCACACTAACTCTGGTCCCAATAAACCCTTAAATTTTGAAAGTAAATATAAAAGAATTAAAAGGTCTAGACAGACAATAATCGATCGAAAGTTCAAATGTTTTCCGAATTTCACAGCTGTTAAATAGGTCACTAGCACTTGTTTCATTCTTGTAGTAAAGTTAAGGACATCTGGTGAATGAGTCAATGGGCACGATGACTTTTGAAGGGTACCTTCTATCGAAGTCATCTGGTTAAGAACAAAATAGTAAATAGTACGGATTGCCGCAGGCAAGATCCGTACTCCCGAAATTTTAATTATTTAATTGCATACAACTGAATATCCCGAGTGTATGATACGATAGTTGGTTGAATTTGAATTGTACGTTGTTGTGTGATGTCTGAATGAATGGGAATATGCAGAGGTATGTACACGCGAATAATAATGTATTGGCATTGAAGCGATAGGTTGTAGAGAGGGTAACGAGTTAAGTCGATGATTAATTGACAAGATCCATGGATGTCCGACAGGAGTTGTTAGGAACTGTGCGTCCGCTCCTGGACCGTTGTCTTTCGGCTTGCTTGGTGTTTAATTATATTGCTTGACTTGTTTCCCATTTTAAAATCTTCGTAATTATCGTAACCGTTGTTACGTTAAGTTCTGGACTAATACAATATTATGAGAAGAGAACAATGCAGTAATTATCAGGTACAACGTACCACGCCCACAAAAAAAAACATTCGGTAATTAAACAATCTCCAATAATATGTTAGCATTGAGACGTTAAGTTATACCTAAAGTATAACTGGCGTGTTGTATGTGATAAGTGACAGGTATCACATCCAATTACTCTGGACTAATATATTAATAGGTGAACTGATTCGTGAATTAAAACTGGTAGATATTAAGTACTACGGTCCTGGATGTTACTACAAGTTATGAAGGGTGGCATAATTAAGTATATTTAGAGTTTAACAAAATGACTTCTTACATATGTTCATACTGAACTTTAAGAAAATTAAGATGTTCGTTCTTCATTTATTAAGATTTGATTTATGTTAACGTGTGCTGACTGGTTCGTTTATTTAATAAATGTATTAAATGTTCTTGGTCTATTAATTGCTAAAATAAGATAAAAAAAAGGAAACAATAGTTTCCAGCAAAGAAAAACATAAACGACTTTTGCGGCTTCAAACTCTAAAGAACTTGGGAGATACTAAATACACAACGTAATGGATGGGTCGAAATAGGTTTGTAAAAAAAATATTGTACGATCACGTGTCTGACTGCCGACTTTCAGAAGGTAATACATAGACTGGGGGTCGGTAAGTTTCACTATCTAATATTGTTAAAAAATTGGTGTTATGGGTTTTGTAAATATCCATATATAAGTGATCGAAGGGTTCGTGTCCTAATGGAGTAGGTTTAAGTACAATTTTGTGTGGGTGTCGTTCGTACTTGGATATTTGACATATATCGCAGAGGTTTATATATGTTTTGACGTCGTTTTCTAGGTTAGGCCAATAGAATCGTTTTTTTAAGGACATTATATTTTTTGGGATACCGCGATGTGATGTTTTGGTTTCGTGGTAATATTTGATTTTTAGTTGCTGTTCGTCTGTATTAGTGATATCTTCTAGAAGAAGTCTAGAAATAAAAAGATGGAATGCATTGCTCTTAAAGAATGTTTGGAAGGTTTTTATTACTATTGGTTCGAAACTCTGGTGTTTGAAAAATAAACAATATGTTTGTTTCGGGATGAGATTTTCTTTAATGAATCTGCATAGCTCTTCCTCGGATGGGTTGTTTGGGAGGAAAACAATTAGTCTGGTCTTGTTAAAAATATATTTTTTTTTTGATTTTCATTTTGTCATCAGAGGAGTATCTAAATATAATTTGATTTTTGTATGTGTTTATGGATTTGTTTACATACGCTGCTCTTATAATGGGATTTTCATGACTAGAGTGTATTGTCTGCGTTTCCGTTTTGTCATCAGCGGGTTTAATTAGGGTATTGGAAATTATTTTAATACCGGTCTTTCGTTCGTTAGGAGTGTTAAGGCTATCTAGAATTTAATCTAGTTCTTTGTTACTTAATTGGGGTGTCACTTCAGTGGGGTCTAATTGGGGAATAATCGAGATTTGGTCATCTTGAATTGCGTGAACTTGAATGGGTATTCGAGATAGTGCGTCTGCGTTAGTGTTATTTTTACCTTTTTTGTAAATGATCTCGTAATCATATTCAGATAATTTGAGTTGCCATCTAACAAGTTTGAAATTTGGCTCTTTAATAGCAAATAGCCATTGCAGGGGTTTGTGATCTGATACGATTTTGAACTTTTTGCCGAAAAGGTAAGGCCTAAAGTATTTGATTGCCCAAACAATCGCAAGCAGCTTTTTTTCAATTGTGGAATAATTGCACTCTGCGGGGTTTAGGGTTCTAGATGCATATGCGATAGGTAAGTCTTTACCTACAGGACCTTGGGATAGGGTTGCTCCTATAGCGAAATTAGAGGCTTCTGTGGTGAGAACAAATGGTTTTGAAAAATCGGGATGTTGAAGGATTGGGTCATTTGTTAGCATTGTTTTACATTTTTCGAATGCTCGAATAAATTCGGGGGCAGTGGCGGATTTACCCTAAGGCCCGGTAGGCCCGGGCCTAGGGCGGCCAGATTTTAAGTTGGCAATAAAGTAATTTCATTATGTAGTCTATATGGTGGATGCTGAGAAAGGGGCGACTGATAGCTTGGGGCCTAGGGCGGCCGAGACTGCAAATCCGCCACTGTTCGGGGGTATGTTCGACTTTCATATTTTTGTTTAAGCATTGAGTTAATGGTTTAGTTAACTTAAGAAAATTGTTTATAAATTTTCTATAGTAGTCTATTAATCCTAGGAAAGATTTTATTTCTTTTGGATTTTTTTGGAATGGAGAAATTCAGAATGGGCTCGATCTTTTTAGGATTCGGTTTAATACCTTCTGGGGTAATAACATGACCTAAGAATTCTACGTTTTTTTTTCATGAATTCGGATTTCGAGTTGTATTTTTAAATTATTTTCTTGAAGGCGTTGGAAGACAAGTTTCAGGTTAGATATGTGTTCCTGAAGAGACGTAGAAAAAATAATAATATCGTCCATATATACTAGACAAATTTTGCCTTGAAGATTTCGCAAAACATTATCCATTACTCCCTGTAACGTTGCAGGGGCATTTTTAAATCCGAATGGCATAAGTAAATATTCGTAATGGCCATTTTCTACGCTGAAAGCTGTTTTGGGAACAGAAGAAGTGTCCATTTCTATTTGATGGAAGCCTGATGCTAAGTCCAGTGTAGTAAAATACTGACTTATTCCTAGTTTGTCAATAATATCTGTGATATTGGGGAGGGGATAACGGTCATCAATAGTCTTTTCATTAACCTTTCTATAGTCAATTACAATTATCTAGTTTTGTTTGCATTGATGCATCAGATCAATCTTTTTGGGGACTATCCAAACAGGAGAGAACCAGGGACTAGATGAGGGTCTTATTATGCCACCAAGTAGCATTTGATTGATTTGTTTTTACGCTTCCTGTTTATGTTCGTAAGGATAACGGTACGATTTGGTATGAACTGGAATTTCATCGGACGTTTCTATTTTATGTTTAATTTGGTTTGTGAAAGTTAATTTATCGTTTGGCTTGTGCAAAATATTTGGAAATTGGGTTAGAAGATTTTGCAAATGAACTTTTTATTCTTCATTGAGATGTTCTGAACTTATATAAGATAAATTGTTTGTTTCATTAGGAAAAGATTCTTGAATATAATTTATTTCAGATATTTATTCGATGTTATAAATGTAGTTTTCTTCTGCTTGGAATAATGTGCATTTTTCTTCGATGTCGTATGGGTTAAAGAGAATAAGAATGCTATGATTTAGAATATTCCTAATTTCTTGTCTGTATTGTAGGAGTATTGATGTGTCTTGTTAATAAAGGCATTTGTTAGAAAAATCTATATTTAAATTTAATTTTCGTAAGTCGCGAATGCCTAGGATTCCATCGAAGTAATCGTGGAAATTGAACAAAATAAATTCCAGGGGTGTATTCATTCCGAATTCTTGAAAGAGGGGGATTTTTACCTTATTTTGTGTGTTCGTTTTTCCGATATAAGTTACTAGTGTGTGATTGGAATTGAAAATTTCTTCTGGGAAATTTTGTTCGGCAATAATTGGTCTGAGCAAGGAGGTGTGAGATCCAGTATCGATTAAGAGTTTTAAAGGTGGGTTACATACAATGACATATTTCGATATAAGGAAGTGAGTTATTTTGAAAGGCGTTAATATCTAAAAAGGATTGTCCTTTTGAGAGGCTTTTATCTGAAAATTTTTCGTTTTCGTTGCTATATTCTTCGGGGTATTGATTGTTTGTATTTAGATGAGAATATGTATTATCAGGGATGTAATATTCTGAGGAATCGGTATTCGAAGTTTTCTTGATCAGGAGGTATTTCTTGATCATTTATTGCGTATTGATTATCTGCATAATCATTTTCGAGGTGTGTAATTTCGGTGAAAGTGATGGAATTTGCATGTGGATTTTGTCGCCAATTATTTTGTTGCGGACTTTGAAGAGATTGCTGAAAGTGTCTCCTGGGTTGAATGCTTACGCCTGGCATGGGTTTCGGCGTGTCTTGAGGTCTTGGATTTTTATTAAAAACGTTTTGTGGTCTACCAAAGACTTGTTGGTTTGTTGGGAACCTATGATGAATTGGTCTTGGCTGAATATTAATTGGTTGACTTGGGAATCGTGTTGGCATTATATTAAAGGGATTATTGTTCGTTTGTTGTCGATGAATATTGGTAGAATTGTTTTGTTGAAAACTTGGTTTTTGGGGAAGTATTTGTGGTCTTATTGGCTGAGTATGTCGTAACACCTGAGATCTATTGTTAAGTTGTTGTTCTATGAGAGTGTGATTTAAGATTAAGTTATATGTGTCGTCTAAATCTTTAGGGTTATTTATCATGAGAATGGTTCATAATTCGCTATTTACATTTGCAAGTAATACAGTGATTGCCGTGTGTTCATTTTGTTCGATTAAAGCGGTTTTGGTAGCTTGTATGAGATTTTCGGAATTAATTTTAAGATTAATTCTATTTTTGAGGATTTTTACTCTATCTACAAATTCTAAAGCTGATTGATTTTTATGTCGAGTTAGAAAGTTAAGTTGTTGGGCTAACGTATGTCTATTAACTTTATCTCCACATTTAGTTCCAAGTTCGAGTTTAATTAAAGGCCAATTTGTTAATTCTGGGTGACAGAGTAAGTAATCTCCGGCTTCATCGATAATTTTTGAGCAAATAGTTGCGTCAACAAATTCTTGTAAAGATTCGTCAGTTAAACTATTATATCTATTATAAAATCTATCAATAGACTGAATAAAAAATTCGAGGTGTTCGGATTTTCCAGAAAAAGGTTTAAGGGTGTGAGCAATTTCTTTAGCAGCACTTAGAGAGGTCATTTTTGAATTTGTGTTAGATAAATTTGTATTTAAGTTAAAATGTTCAGTTAGATTTTTCATTTCCTCGTTTGTTAAACTTAGTTTAATGTCAGCAGTGATATTGTTAAACAAAGAGAGAGAAGAATAAGAAATAAAAATATAAAAGCAATATAAAATACGAATTTTCACATATACCAGTTTTACAAAAAATTAAAAGGGGTGGTAAAGGAGCTATCACTTACAATGAGTTTATCAATGTAGCGGTGAGACTCTTGACCAGATGTTTACAGTTGTGGATGGCAGGTTCTCTTCATAAACAGTTGAAACTGAAGACCATAGGCACTTGCAGGAAATGTTCAGGATCTTGATTCTCAAAGGGCACTACTTGCACTTGCAGGAATAATTCCGGAACTCCTTTCTCAAAGGTACTTGGACTTGAAGAATCTGCACGACTGCGCCAGTTATATAACTTGGAAACTTAGAGTTTATAAAAAAAAACATTTATTTCCAAAATAGCAATTTACAATGACTTTTAAAATTATACTAGTTTGAAAATTAGGACGCGATGATCTTAACTACACGAAGTACAAAGTAAAAGTGATCTAAAATTTGAGCGTGACCTATTTATAGGGCAGCGAAGGTAAACAATTAAGGGCCATTAAGATAGCTTTCTAATCTAATTATAACTACAAAACTCGTGTGCTTTGGCATTGACGGCCCGCCAGTCTGTTGCAAAGAGATTACGCAAGTAATCTCCTGAGGAATGGTAGGAAACAGCAAGCCTACAAGTACTGGCAGCAAAATCAGACAGCTGAGAGTCGCAAATATTCTCTGAAGCGAGAAATGAATGCAAACGTGTGATTGACGAAACTAAGGACACACATAATCAAAGGAATAAACTTTTTCAATGCCCCAGTTGCTCCAGGAATTTTTGGTTGGTAGCAAAGACAGTAAGTAATAACTTTGCAAAAAGGCGTCGTCATGGCGACTGCAGCTTAGGAAATAGCAAACATGCTCGCCGAAATGTTTCCATCGCACTCTACCTTAAAAGTCACCCAAGTCAAGGCTCTCGCCATCATAAACCAACATCAACACTACCATGGCAGTTGTTAAGTTTCATCAGCGTGATATTTGTAAAATCCTCAAAGAACTAGATACGCAAAAGGCATCAGGACCGGACGGAATACCGGCCATCGTGGTGAAGAATTACGCCAACAAATTGGCACCTATTTTGCTCAGGCTTTTTTCTCTGTCTTACCGAAAAGGGGTTTATTCATTTTCGTAGAAAGTCGCCCAAGGGCAACCTGTTTCAAAAAAAGGCAAGAAATTCGCGCCTTCAAACTATCGCCCAAGATCGTCAGGAGATATATTGGCCTATGTCATTCACGTATGGATTGAGAACTACGGAGAATCTCGAACGATATACGTAAGGCGTTCGGCAGGGTTTGGTATGACGGATTGCTCAACAAACTGCCATCCTTCAAACAGCCAACGTCTCTCTGCAGCTGGCTCACCAGTTTCCTTAAAAACCGATCTCTGCAAGTTGCAGTTGATGGCACATCTCAGACACATCCACCATTAATGCAAGCGTGCCTGAAGGCGCAATTCTTTCACCAACTCTGTTTTTCATCTATATTAAGACTGCTTAGAATATTGCTCACATATATCTGGGGTGTCGCACGTAAGCACACCTTAAAGCGGCTGGTTTCCATTTAGAAGAGAGCCGTGCATCTCTTCGGTGACCCGGAGTTGACCCGGGATCTGGATAGTTTGGAACACCGTAGATATGTTGCCGAGATATACCTATCTGTTTTACAGATATTTTCAGGGCAGATGTTCCCAGGATTTGGCCTGCCTCATATCGCCCCCCAGCAACGCCTGTCAGACAGTCACGGCAGACGGCAAAAGCGCACCAATTCATCGTATAACTAGAAACATCTAAAACATCGCTTTACAAGGACTCCTTTGTCTGCCGCACTGGAACTCATTCCCAGCATATCTGCTTTCCCCTAAGTACAACCTACAGCTATTCAAGAACCGTGTCAATCAGCATCTTCGCACACACATCGCTCGCCGAGTGCCATAGGATCTGCCCTTAGTGTATGTGCCACTGCCATAAAAAATAAAAGTACATTAAAAGCGTGCTTATAGCTGAAGAATTCCTATGTTTGCCACCTAGGAAACTCAAGGCAATTGTCAAGATTCAGCGGACCTAGGCTGAAAAAGTTATATTTCTGGACTGTTAAATGCAATTTCCTGCAACCCTAGCAAATAGAAACTTTCCTAACAAGTGCGCAAAGTGGTACTTTTCCGCATCAAAAACAGGCGAGTTCTGATATATTTTTAGTGCTCGAAAGACACATTGCGAACAGGTTAGTAACAATATTTTTTCATCAGCAATTAGAATTTGATAAAAAAATCTAGTTTCATGCTGACATCGAAATACAGAAAAAATCAGATATTAGGTAGGTGACAAAATCAATAGGTGCTTGACATATGAACATCATTTATCATTCTACAGAATGCTTAAAAATAAGTTTATATCGGGAATTACGAATAAATTTGTAACAGTTTCGCATGTTGCATAAAATAGTCTACAGTTACTAAAATACATAGATACCTTTCATATCTATAAGATTTTAAGTAATTTTACTTTTCCGGATTGCTTGTTGTAAACTATCACTTTGCGCACGCTCATAGAAAAATAGAATATTTTCACCTCTGCAGGTATCGAAACGGCGCGGCGCCCCCACCATATCTCAACCCCCAATTAGGGTGCGTAGCTTCAGATTATAGAGGGTGCAAACTTGCTGATTTGAAAACAAATTCACATTTATTGACTACTTGGCATAGTATATATAATAAGCAATAGGCAGTGATGCGCATGGCTTTTTCTTGTGGAACAGTATGACGGAACCTTTCTGAGTTTGCTGCTTTAATTTTAAGTTTGTATAATAGAGTTTATATTTTACTGAATTTAATTTAATGAGAATTGTTTACTATTAATAGATGTATTTTAAAGGCCTTTTGCCTGTATAAGTACGATCGGCACTTAATGAGAGCTTACTTAGGTAAAGTTAGATTTGGATATCCAGGAGGCTTTTCCCTTAAGGTACCTCGGCAGTGGATGAACGGAGGTTTGAGCTTGTTGTCAGAGGCGCGTTTTCCCTTAAGGTGATTTACACAAAAGCATGTTGTGGGGTACGTGGCTTTTGCAATCTTTTACCAAAATTTGTTGAATAATTACTGGCTCTATTCAAAATATGCTTAGATATCAATTATAATAATTAATTTTCTAGATCAAATATCGAGTTTAAACTGTAGATTGAGTGTATTTTCATAACCATGCATTTCGTCTCCTTTCCCGCAAGTACTTCAGTTTCAATGTATCACTTTTCGACATTAGTGCCGGAAAAATAACTTAATTTTTACCTTAATATATGTTTTATTAATGTTTTACCTCTAAAATGATTACTTAATTTTATCTCTAAAATAATGACTCTTCTTACCATATTTTTATTTACTTTGTTTTAATTTTAATACGCGATCGGAATGTGTTATCTCGCACTCGAATGGCTGCTCAAACTCCGCTCCGGGTCGTCTGGTCAACAGGAGTCTCGTGCGGTAAAGTATTACTTTCCGTTGTTTTCAGGAATATAACTATTACACTTAATCGCTCTCAAAATAAACAATCATTAATAATAAATCATGACACTCAATAAAACTTTGTTAGATGAAGCAGTAGATACGGCAATTTAAGTGTTCTTTATTTTGCTATTCTTTAAACTTTAGAGATTGGAAAATTATGCATTTTGCATCCCGCTTGGGTCCTAAAATGCTGGAAAAGATGAATTTATTTTGCTTTTGGTGGTTAGTAGGTCTACACTAGTTTCAGAAACAAGTGAAATAGCAAATTTGATCATAAGAAATATCACAATTCAAATATTGACCATATTTTAATCCAAGTACCATAATTCAAATGATCTACATGGTTATTTATTGATCATATTTTGAGACAAATAGCACAGTTCAAATGATGTTCGGGGTTACTGATCATATTTTTACCAGTAGATAGATTTTTATTTTAAAAGTTAGAAAAAGCTAAATTCGGGAAGCTGTAGGATTTCTCTTAAAGCGCCATAATTGAATATAAGGAAAACTAATTAAGATAAAGCTGTCAAAAATACTTATTGTTACATATTCAGATTCTATGTAAAATTTTTAGCATATTTTATGTATCATATGTTAGACCTAAGCCACGGTGTGCGATAAATTACACCGTGACCTAAGCCCAACCGTTTTAGAGCTATTTTCTGTCGAAATTCGAACTTTTAATATACTTTCTACATCCTTCGTATATGAGTGTACCATTACATCAAACGTTTTGCAATATAGACTACGCTTGCATTTAATTTGTGTATGAATGTGCATATTACACTGGCTGTCTTATTTTCTACGTGTCGGCTGCATTAAATGTCCTTCCCCTATTTTTATATTTTTTGTATTGCTTTGGAATTACTTTTGCGCCAATCCGATTCCTATACCGTGATAACAAGATTTCATAGTACACTGATAAAATATCTATTTTATAGATATATTCTGTTTCATCTGAGGAGAGACACGAGCGAATGTAATAAAACTGGAGAAATAAATATGCGAATTGAATTCTCAGAAATTCTCTATTGTCGTGATATTTATATGGATGTTATATATCCTTAAAGGAACATGGGAACAACATCGCTTGCAAGAATATATATTTATTTCCTCTGGTAAAGTATAAAGACTATCTTTCCATTTGTTGAAATATATACCGTAGAAAAAATCAAATTTCAGTTATCTCCTTCTGTACCTACATGGTTTATGATACAAGGCGTTTGATGATCCATCAACTCTAACTTCCTAAGATAACGTTCGTAAATATGTGGTTACAACTAACTAACGATTTTTACTTTATAATTTCTGGAATTCATCCTAAGTACTCAAGTAACGAAAATACGGTTCCTATTACAGAATAGATATTCATTTGGAGGTAGTTTATCTAATACTTTTTCCTGAGGACAAAGGTCAGAACTCTTTCAGTAGTTGTTTTTCTTTGATTCGAAGAAACCATCTACCCTGAATCATTCTTTATACATTTCATTGGTTTCGGAATAATACACATGAAGAACCAAGTTTCATTCATCCATCATATTATAGTCTGAACATTTTGCAATATAATTTTCAAATTAAATGTGGGAGGATCTTCATAGGTTAATTACTCTTCATTCGCTTTTATAATTTGTTACGTATGAGTTTAAAAACACATCTATATGAAATATCTGGAGACTGTTCGATTTGGACCTAGTTACAAAACTTCGGCGCTATAAGGTGTTCCGTTGATTTCTTGGTATGGTATGGTAGAGGGGTCGCTCGGCAAGATTTGCCCTTCAACACGTTGACCACAATTATTGATCTCTTGTGTATACCCTTCCTTGTTAGAAGAAAATTCCTATCTGTTTTGAGAACCTCAGAATATTTCGAGAGTTGAGCTTTTGTAAATCTCCAGGTGTAAGGCATCTTCTAGATGCCTCAACCTTTGGCGAGTCAGTGCCTGACATTCGCAGAGTAGGTGCTCTGACGTTGCAGCCATAGTTTGGCAGAGTTTGCACTGTTCGTCAGTGGTTCTCCCCATTTTATTGAGGTACTACACCTTTTTCAATTGTAATTCAGAAAGCGGAAAATGTAATTGAGAAAGGGAAGTTAAATTTCAGAAGATGGAAATTGTAATTCAGAATAGGAAGTTATTAATCAGAATATGGCATTTGAAAATCAGAAGCACATAATATTCAGAAATGGGAATTTGTAATTCAGAATAAGGAAATGTAATACAGAAAGGAAAAATTTAATTTCAGAAAATTTAAATTGTAATTCAGATATGCAATTTTAAAAATCAGAAATAAGAATATGTAATTCAGAATTGGTAACATGTAATTCAGAATCAGTAAATAGCTATGAGTTTTTTTTTTAATTTTTATCTTCTATAGCGGGGTTTGCTATCCCCGTTTATTACTTTTATCACCAGTAGAGTTTCATATAATAAAGTTTTTTGCGGTTCAATATTGTAAAATTAACTTTTTATTCAGTACCGATGACCTTCAAAACTTAATATAAAGTCACATTTAACATAACAACGCTACACATTATTGCATTTTAGACCAAAGGTTAAAAAATTTATATCCGTTCAGGAAAATGACCTAAAAGTAAGTATATAGATATCTTAATTATACGCAACTTAAACTTTCACTGACCAACTGGCATATCTTCTAATGTTAGCGCTGCGGCATGGAATGTGGTTGAGTGTTTGGCTGCACGTGCGCAGTCGCCTCCCATAATTGTCTATGATTTGCTCCAAATATTGCACACTCTGCTCTAGAACCAAATGGTTCTATCGGGTTTAGTATTGGCGAATATGGAGCTAATCTTAACAAAGTAGCCTCCGTTTCATTAATAACAACCTCTAGCCTAGAGTGACAGGGAGGGCTATCACACCCAATGACTCCGACAGGTGATTGCCCAATTCTTCCCATGTCCTTATTAGTCTCTGGATCCACTCATTTGCTACGAGCGCCGTGAAGGACCCTCTTCTCCGTTTCATTGCTACCACACCAGCAGCAGAAATAGCACCAATTACATGAATATTTGGACCTCGAGATGACGGAAGCTGCTGAAATGGCCGACAACCAGCTTTGGAACGCCCTCGAGATTGTCGACAAAACAAGCTGAAGTTTGTCTCGTCGACCCAAACAATTTGTTTGCCTTGGCGGATAAAATTATTAAGTTACCGCACTTAATCAGTACGTTTAATTTTATTTTCTGGAGTGTTCATAGAGACTGGTTCTGTATGAACTTGTTTCATAGTGAATAATCTTCCTTCCAAATAATTTACAATGGTTGTTTGTGTTGGAGATAGGCTTATTAAATTCTACCTGTACCTTCGCTTGTAATTGTTTAATTGTTATATCACAGGTTTCTCTAACCCATGATATCAACAAATCTATTTGTTAATTAGTTAAAACTTTAGGTTTGTTTCCACCCTTTTTACGCATACTATCTCTTCCCGATCGTACCCAGTGAAATGCAGTTTTATATTATACACCCAAAGTTTGAGCTAGAGTTACCCAATCATCTCCTTTATTTGCGCATGCTGTTATTCGCTGTCTGTCTTGATTTGAGTTTTTTTTATAAATAATTCTAGCAAATTCTACCTTTTCCTCATACTCACTTCTAAAAATAGGACAAGTTCGTTCCCTTAAAGGCTCTGCACATTTGGCATGTAGAAGATGCCTGCACGGCAACAATCTAACGACTGGGTTTCTTGTCATAGATATTCTACAAATTGCACTTTTATCTTTCACCCCCATTATTTATCACTTTTTCATATTTTTACTTGTATAAAGATGCAAAGAAAAATATTATTAAATTTGATTAAAGTAAAAGTTTTATGTCATTTATCTATGCATCATTCAACTGATGAATGTAAGCAGCTGGAAATTGTCTGAACGCCCCGCCCCGTTGAGTTTTGGCTTTTGAAAGAAGCTGGTAGCGATTTTAGGACATAATTTCTTATTTGCTCAAATTTTACAACAGTTGTGCATCCATTTATGCACATTTATGCACCCTTCCATTACATACTTCTGTTATTCAATCATATTTAACCGTTTTCATTTACCGGTTGCCGATCTTTCTGATTAAAAACCAAACTGTGAACTGTCAGATCCATGACGTGACTATTTACCATATAATATATTATATACTATTTACCCACAATATTACAAATTAGTAATAATCATAATCAACTAAAATATATCAGGCGAAATGTCAAACTTGGCACGCACTTCTGCCTCTGCGCATGTCCAAGCAAAGTCAGCGTAAAATATTGACAGAAATTAGCAGCAGGCAGCAGCTGAGTTTAAGCAGTTTGTCATCAGAGCTGCTGAACGCAAACGCTTCCCCAACTACTCAACTGTTGTCGTCTGGTGAACGCACCTATTCTCACACTCGGTACATAGCGTATTGTGAGGTGCATTATACTATTCTGAATTATATATTCCATTATCTGAAATTAAATTTACTCCTTCTGAAATACAATTTGCCTTTTCTAAATTATAATTTACAATTTCTGAATTTCAATTTACTATTCTGAATTACAATTTTGCTTTTCTGAATTACAACTTCCTAATCTGAATTTCATTTTCCCTATTCTGAAATTAAATTGACGATTCTTAAATTCAGTTTCCCTTTTCTGAATTACAAGTTCATATTCTGATATACATGTTTCTTTATCTGAAATTAAACTTTGATTTTCTGAATTACAATTAAAAAAGATGTAGTCTACAACTTGTTTTATCTTATTTTGGTTTTGTAGCTTGAGAAGCTTTTTTGTGTAGTTAGGCGAGTGAGAGATGAGTCTTTTGGCCTATCTCTATCCAGGTGCATTGGCCCAATGTGTATATTTGCGCCTTTTCCCCCAATTTATGAGTCCATTCATTACGTGCTCTCTAGTGATGCCACAGAATGGTTCAGACCCGCAAAAGGAAGGCTGTGCACCATTCTGTTCGAGCTGGTCAGCGGCTTCATTGCCTTCCACACTCTCGTGCCCTGGTACGCACATTAGGGTGAGTCTGTTTCTGTTTGCCAGTTGACCTGACACTCCCAAACTAGTCGGGAATTGACTTCACTAGATGCTAGCGCTTTTAAGGCTGCTTGACTATCTAATAGGATATACATCTTTGCCTCTTCGGCCTTTTTTGGCACATACAGAGGTGGCTATATTGATAGCATTTAGTTCTGCTTGAAAGATGGTGGGAGTGTTTCCTAAAGGTGCAGAGATTTGACGCCTAGGTCCGTAAACTCCGGATCCCACTCCTTCTTGCACCTTTGATTCATCTGTGTACCAGAGAAATGATCGTGTCTCTAGTTGGTTTAGTCTTTCCCCTGTAGTATTGCGGTCTTCAATTACCACTTCAACGGAGCAATCAAAATGGAGTTTATTTTCCATTGTATCGGCTGGTTCGGTCCTCGCCTCTATCCTTCAGAATTTGACCAGTAAGGTTTTTTTTGTCTTTTTGTGTTTGAGTGACTCTATGTGCACATGTCCAGGCCTCCTTTTCTATGCATGCAGCCGAAGTAGGTCAAAAAGGATTTCTAGAGCTGTATTGGGGCACGTTTTCATATAGTCCCTGTTATACCCAGACAGGCAAGCCCTTGTACTCTTGTTAGCTTTCGCTGTATTGTCACTTCATTTGTTTTTACCCACCACACTAAGCAGGCATAGGTTATAATAGGCTTTCCAACAGTATCATAGGACCACGAGATGATGGAGGGTTTTAGGCTTCATGTTTTACCAAATTTTGGGACCTTAACAGCTTTTAAAATCCGTAGTAAAAATCCAGGGCCGTATTTAAAAAAACAAAGTTGATGATGGCAGCTCAAAGACGAAACGTCGGTTTGAAAATCGCATAACACCATCTTGTAGAATAGCAAAAGTAGCAATGAGAAAGTGAAATTTATTTTGTTATATCTATTCAAATAGAGTCATAAAAAAATTAAAATGAAATCGCGAATACTCGATTTTTTCCAAAAATCTTCGGAAGCGTTCGGAATTTTTAAACTTGTAAGTGGCATTTTGATCAGCATCAAATCACGCAACTTTACTTCCATTTAACCGACCTCGTATCTCTTCTAGTTCCCGAGATCCCAATGATCAGGCTCGAATTTGGGACACCCTGTACATACTTAAAAATCCCTATCACTTGTATACCTACCTACATTAGAGGTAAGCATTTTTATATCAAAACAACAATTTAGAAACTAACATGAAATATATTAAAATATTAGTAGGTACCTACTTAAGTTAACTATTATTATCCAAACAACTGTTGCAAACAGAAAATGTAAAATTATTTAAGAAGTTTATCCCTAATATCACATCTACACCAAGAACTGATACACAAAAGACACTTATTAGATGTTTCATTTAACTTAACATTCCGAAGTAACGTTTGTGTTATTAACGAAATAAAACAGTAAATTATTTAATTACTTTTTATTTGCTCAAACCGAGACCGAGACCAAACCGAGACAAGACCGAGACCGAGACCAAGGTAGTCTCGGTCTCGGTCTCGAGCTCCGAGACTCGAGACCGACACCGAGACAAATTTTTTTCTTCGAGACCAAGACCGAGACTTGCCAGGTCTCAGTCTCGGTCTCGCGAACCCCTACAAACAAGAGCTATCCGGTATATTTGTAAGGCTAGACCTCTTGTTTCATGTCGCACTCTATTTCTTCGTGAGAATATAATGACTCTTCCTTGCCTATATATTCATGAGACTGCTTGCCTTATCTTTAAAAATCGAGATAGATTTTTGGTGAATAATCCTAGGTACCCAAGCAGGAATCAAAATATACTTAGACTTTCCCAACCATCTTCCAGCTTGACAAGGGAGTCTATATATTTAATCACCTTCCTCAAAGCGCAGACGAAGTCGACAGGCCCTGAGCGTTGCCGTGCTTTTTTTGATAGCTCTTTCCAAGTGTGTCTTTCTAAGACAGGTTAGTTCCTTGTCAATAACGATGCCAAAATACTTAACCTCTTTTGAAAGCTCTACCATTGTGCTTCCCAAAGTGGGTGCTTTAAGGCACAGCTTTCTTCTTTTTTTTTTGTAAATGGGATCACTACAGTTTTGTTTGGGTTGACATTTAGTCTTTTCTGTGTACACCATGTGCTGACAAGGTTGAGTGCACCTTGCATACGTTCTGAGAGAACGTTGTCATGATTATTAAAACTAGTTCATCTGCGTAACCTTTGACTTAAGCCTGCTTCATTGGACTAAAGCCTGCTTCAGTCAGTCTAACCACTAGACCGTCAACAACCAGAGACAAAAGCATGATGATTGAGGGAATCCCTTTATTACCTTAAAGGTGACGGCTGTTTCTCCAATGGTCGCGGTGACTTCATGGCTGGTTAGCATTGTGTAGTGGTTGGTTCCACTCCTCTACGGGTTGTGGCACGCTGAATGCATTCATGTGATACAAAATTTTATACAATTGTGTAAATTGTACGTGGTCGAAATATTAAATATCAAAATATTGAACGTCAAATCCTAAACACTAAACACCAAACATTAAATATTAAACATTAAATCATTAAACAAACCAGTGTGTAAGATGCACAAAATTAAGTATTAATAAAAAAGTCGCTCACTGCGTATAAGGCTCTCTCCAGTAAGTATAAACTTAAATCTTTGCGAAATGCGGGAAAATATGTTATTGACTTCATTTCAAATGGATAATTGTACAATTTTTTTTTGCATTGTACAGTATAGAGCTTTTAACTAACTCTGAGCGTGAGGTTGACAGATAAAGATCATACTCCCTATTCCTAAGTGGATAGTTGTAAGATTGCCTATCTTAGATACGTGCTTGCGGATTAAACAAACGGATTCAAATATAATATTTTAAATCTTTTAAAGAAATCCTGGCAGTGAGTTCTACTATTTAATCTTAGTGAGTATCGAACAGCTCTCTTTTTTAGTTTGAAAATACGCTCAAATTAAGTCGCACAACACGTATCCCAGAATGGAAGGGCGTATAGGAGGTGCGACTCAAAAAGGGCATAATAGACTGTTCTAGCAGTTGACACGTTAAGCTCCTTGGAAACAGTTCTTAGCGCAAAACAGGCAGAACTTAATTTTTTTGATAAGGCATCGATGTGCCACAACAAGCCCCAAGAATTTCACAGATTCAACGACGTCAATAGTATTTAGTACAAAAGACTGCAACGTACTTTTATATGACAAACCTTTAGTTTTAGAAACGTTGAGGCACAGAAGATTAGAATCGCACCATTATTTAATGGTGATTAAGTCACCAGATACAGTTCTATGAAGTGCCGTAATATCCGGGATGCTCCAAGTGAAACTAGTATCGTTCGCAAAGAGACAGACTTTACCGCTAATATCCAGACAAGCAATGCCGGTGATAAACAGCAGAAACAAAATAGAGCCTAGTACTGATCCCTGGGGTACTCCACAATCTATTGGCTTGCAAGATGACATCGACCATAGCAACCCTCACAAGCCGACTTCTGTTGTTAAGAGACGACTTAAACCATTCGAGAGGCACTCCTCCTCTGAATCCGTAGTACTGCAATTTGTTAATTAAGATATTATGATCCACACAATCGAAAGCTTTAGAGAAATCACAGTAAATTGTTGCTGAAGAGTGATGGTTGTTCAGGTTCGAGTATACATAATTAAAGAGGGAAAACATAGCATCATTTGTGCATTTGTTACTTAAAAATCCAAATTGATGGGTAGTAAGTATTTTATATTTAGAGAGAAAAGATAGAAGGCCTTTTTTTAAACAATATTTCAAGTATCTTTGATAATGTGGGAAGAAGTGCAATTGGGCGATAGTTCGAAGCACGGTCTTTATATCCTCCTTTATGCAAACCAATAATTATTGCCGTCTTAAGACAGTTTGGAAAAACCCCATTTTGGAAGGACTTGTTAATTAAAGTAATAGGATGGTTTAAAGTGCATTCCGGCAGGTTTGAGAACATTTTCAGAGTAAGCCCATCAGTCCTAGATGAGGATTTGTTTTTAATGTCTTTAATTCTGCTGCGAAGCTCAGCAAATGCTACAGGAGTAAAGAGAAACTGTGTAAATTCACATTAGCATTAGTGAGATATGAAAGCGGATCATGAGAAGGAGTTATGGTGTTTATTAAATCTTTAGCCACATTTACAAAGTAATTGTTTAGATTCTCAGGTAAATTAGCGATTGTGCTAGATGAAGAAGTCTTATTCCTTAAGTCATTCACAATAGACCATGATTCTTTAGCAACGTTACTAGATTTAGCTAGCCTCTCATTATAATAAATGTCCTAGCGAGCTTTTTATCGTTTTATGATAGACTTTTCTGTAAAGTTTCACGTAATCATGGAAGAAGAAGCTGTTCTAGTATTTTTTAGGTGAGATAATGAACGCATGTTCTTTGCAGATGTGCGTCGGCCTTTAGTTGACCAGGGTTTATGTTGTTTAATTTAATAGGCCTAAGCGGAAATGATTTGAACGCCAGAGTAGATAAAGTTTTTATAAATATAGAAAATTCGGTATCGATATCATCAGAGAGGACAACCCAGTCAGTTGTTAGACATAGGTGCTTGAAATTAGAAAATTTTTGTCCGAAAAAATACGGCATAATTTGCGTGAAGCAATTTTGAATTTGGATTTTACTGAACATTCTGTTAATACTGCCTCATGATCAGAGAAACCCGAGTTAAAGACAGCACAGTCAACGAATTCTGGATCAAAATATGACACAACATAGTCTATAGTACTAGACTAGAACTAGTTTTAGTTATTCTAGTTGGTAAGTTAATATGCATGATTATACCAAAAGAGTCGAAAATGGACCGAAGGGATTCTTGAGCAGAAGACATACTGGAAAAGTCAACATTAAGGTCGCCACACAAAATTAATTTGCTTTTTAAGGGGAGGGACTCAAGCAAGCTAAGTAATCTTTAACTGAATATATGCATGTCACCGCCAGGTGTAAATACAAACAAGATAGAGGTCATAAGCATTATGACGATTGAAAATTCAAATACTTTCTCATACAATAAATTATCGAACTTAGTCACTGCCGAAAAGTCATTGTTGGTAGACATTATCATAGTACCTCCATGAGATAAATTACTTCTATTAACTCTAGTTACTGCAGTATAATTTTTGACAAACACAGGCTCATCAACATTCAGTTATGGCAAGTATTTCTGAAAAATTAATCTCTTCTAATAAAAAAAAAATAATTCATCTGTTTTGCGTCTTAAGGACTGAATATTAATAAGAAAAACATTAAGCTTGCCGTCATTCATTTTTTCCCGTCAATCTACCCAAAAATTCCCTCCTCTAATCGGAGAGCCAGTAGGAAAATAATTGCTACGACTTTCCTTAACCTGAAGGTGTTGAAGTCTATCCGATGAAAAGAAAGACGTGAAGGCAGAGAGATCCGTTTCAACCTCAGCCGAACCAATACCGTAGGCGTCGTTGAAACGATGATATAACTTACGCAAGGAGTCCACGTCACTAGGAAGTCCATCCGAAGTTAGAGCTAATTTGATGCTGGTGTTGGTGTGCCCCTCAAAACTAGTGCTGGCAAAAACCGTGAAAAGTTGAAACCGGTTATTCGGTTTTCTTAAAAACCGGTTTCGGATAAAACCGGGTATTCGAATAATAGTGAAAACCGGGTATCCGGATAACCTGTTAATCGGGTAACCGGTTAATCGGATAACCGGTTAATCGGATAACCGGTTAATACACAGTCATCATAGGCTAATCATACCTTATAATTTGTTCTTAAGCATATTTCCATTAGTTCAGTTTCCCTGCGGATTAGGGCACAATCATAAATTCGAGTGAACCAAATTTATTCCAGTTTTTGGTCGTTATGGAAATAAACCCCAAGGCAATAATTAAATAAAAAATATTGTTTATTACAAATTACAACTGATATAAATTCTGAGCAGCATTAATATTACAATTTTTTAAAACTTAAATAAATATAAAGGTATTCCATTAAAGGTAGATATTATTTTTCAATCGCCCTCTAAAAGCATTTCCAAATATAATCACCGTCCAGTAGGTATGTGATATGTTACAATTCCAAATACCCAGTTTTTACTTTACTTTCTATCTTTTTTACCATTACTTGAGAACCCGGTGGCCCAGTGCCATGTAACTAAATAACCGACTAATCGGTCAACCGAGAAACCGGTTAATCGGTTAAACGAGAAATCGGGTAATCGGTTAACCGAGTATCCGGTTAACCGGATTCGGTTTTTTGGAAAACCGCGGATAATCCGAAACCGGTTAACCGACTATCCGAAAAACCGTCTTCGGTTGCCAGCACTACTCAAAACACACACCGGATGGTTGGTCATGGAGATAGTCAAGGAACACCCAAAGCAATGGCAAAGAATATCACAAGGGTATTTCACAAAACTATACTACCACAATGCTAGTCACAATAGCAGACTTTTGAAGAGTGTCCTTCACTGGAAGATCCATTCCAAAATTTAAACTGGCCAATCCTCTACGAGCTTCAAACAAACATGTTACACATAAATAAGACGTTTTCGTCAATAATTTTAAACTGGAGAATCTTACTTAATAAATGCCTTGACCAGAAAGAGAAAAGGTAGTTAATTATTTTTCCATTACTTACGACAGGCACATTCAACAGCGCTACTAAAAATCAGTCAAAGTTTTCCGGACAACCTGCTCTCATGAGTTATGCGACATCTGAGATCCAAACCACTCATGGTTTTTTGGATAGTTCTCATTTTCTTGTTCTATTAAGGTTCACTACGATACCGACAGGCATGTTCTATACCCTACCTGTAATCTTAATGCGCAACAAGCAGTTCCAAAAACAGATAGTTATATATTCCAGATTGATAGCATCATGGTTCGGAATACATATTACTGGAGCTGGTCGATGGATAGTGTCGTCAAAATGATCTTTCCTCTACAACAGATGTAAAGCAAAACGTCAAATCAAGATGTCAATTAACACCATTCCTGAAATGTCAGACACAAAGGAATTAATTAAAGAAAATTAATGCTACCTTAGAGAGAATCAACTAAAACCGCAATAATACGGCATTTATATTGACATAATGTCCACAAATAACTTCCACCATGAAGTAGCAGTTACAAAAGACCTATAGCCAGTTCGTTTACATGTTTGTTTTAATCTTTTTTCACACTTTAAAAATTTTAATCAACCCCGTTTCTTCTATGAAAGCTAAGATACTCAACAAACTAAAAATAATACGTTTGAATTACTAAATGAACATCAAAAAACGTTCCTGAAAACCAAGCAAGAGCAAGCCGTCTAGGAATTAAATCAACAAAGTCTAGTTGTTTCAAGAGAAAGATATGCACAATACATTGGAATTAGAACCCACTACATCCATACAAGGTATGTATTTCATAGAATAAAAAAAAATATCTGATGCAATTTAGTGCATCTTAAGCTGATTTAATGTTGTCCACAAGCATGTTCCCCAAACAAAATTGCAGTTCAAGCTCCTGAAACGCACTTAAAATTAAATATTTACATTTACTTCCAGAGGACAATAAAATAAATGGATATTGTCAAAACAGATGGTCAAACCACTCCAACGAGACGAAAATGTAAATCACTAAATTTTACCGCAGTTAATTATAGAAGTAATATTAAAGCGTGTAATGCGACCAATATATGATGTTATCATTTTCATGTGTGCGTTATTTTATAATTTAACGAATATTCAAATAAATTCGCATGACAGTGAGCGTCGACCAATTGTAATTGGTCGATGCAGTGAGTTTAACCAAATTCTTGACAGGATGATGAATCAAAAATAAAGCCAAATTTTTAACAGCTCTAATGTTATAAAATTTAGCTCCAGTGTTACTTTCTGGCCGTAACAATGAACAATGTTTTTGTTTTTATTAGGAAAGATCAAATCGACTATATAAAAATATTTATTTCTTAGTAATTAAAGTTATTTATTTGTTATAATACATTTTACAGACTATTGAAACACGCCATAAAATATGTCTTACAAATATATAATCAGATCGGTCAATAACAGATACCAAGATTCTGTATTGTTGTTGCTAGCTCAGTTCATATTTTTAGATTCAGAAAAGGTTTTTTGTGCTACAAAGTAATAATCGAGGTCATTTATTTAAGGAAGTTCAATTTCAGGAAATAAATCTCGTTCAAGTACGAAACTGAAATATGAGAAATTTATAAAATCATTGGTGCTATTAATAATAATTGTGCTGCGATCAAAATTGCGATCTAGTTTGCTTTAATTATTTAGAAAATCGATCTGCGCTAAATGATACCTAGCGGGTATTGAATTTAGGTTGATTAATTATTACAGGCTATATTATTAGGACTGTTACTAGAAACCGCGTTGCAAACATCAAATGCAATTAATTAGGCAGGTGGCAACTTTTCTGTTGTACAGCTGGATTAATGCGACTTTTTTTTCGTTCAAAAGAAAAGTTCTGGGAAATTTTCTAAATATATGGTTGTTTTTTCCAGGAGAGTTCCTTGTTAGGAACTTAGAAGTGAAATATCTTGTAAAAGTTCATACCAAGGATACGTAGTAGTGTAATAGCGTACTGGAGTTCTGAATAAGGCATAACCATCACAATACGAAATATAAGCAACCGACTAAGAAACGGATTGGTTTATTTGGCACACGGTTAAGAGGGGCATCCTTTAAAATGGTTAAAAACCTCACACATTCCGTCAGATGTCATACTTGGCTCATATGTTTATGTTGCAGGAATATTGTCACATAAATTATGTGCATCAGGCTGCGTAACTCAGATTGATTTTATGTAACTATAAACGAGGCTTTCTCGCCAATATTTGTAGCAATTACCCAAGATTTTTACCTGACTAATTCTAAGTAATCTATTATTTAAATAACACGTATATTCTAATTAACTCATAGTCAAAACATTTAGTGACTAACTGCGTTTAATCTTGTGCAAGGAAAATGTCAAAACGCTGACAGAGTATAACTAAATTGTACTCTGACGCTGATTGATCCAATTAGTTACGAGAAAATCAACTAAAATGTCCACAATTTTTGTCCGTTAGAAAGATCAATTAAAGCAATAATATGGTAAGATTAATTATCCTTAAATAACATATTGAGGAATTGTTTTTTCCTTCCTCAAGAGATTTTAAATGAATATAGCGTCTATCGTCGATCTGTCTTGTCTGAAGTCCTGTTGTTCTTCGCTGATTCCAGTTTGTACCACCTCTTCAGTGATTTATTTTCGTCAGGAGTTTTAAAGCTGTGCTTAAGAGAGTTATTCCGCGATATTTTTTTGGGTCTACGTTTGATCACTTTTTCTTCTTTTGGAATTCTATTAAGTGTGCATATTTTATTGTAAAAGGTATATAATTCATCACAGAGCACTTGTCCACCATATTTAATCAGCTCATTGGGTATATTGTCTATTCCTGGGGCTTTTCGGTTCTTTTAGTTTAGTAACTTTTTCTTTTATTCGTTCTCTTGTAACAGACTATCCAGATATATTTGCTGCTGACAATTCTTCATCTTCTGTATTTCTATGTGTTGTTGGTTTTGTGTTGTCATAAAGTTTGTGAAAATGTTTTTCCCTTTATTCAGTCGTTATTTTTTACATTAGTATGTGTGCCTTATTTGTTTTTTTTACCGATCATTGAAGCAACTCCCATGAAAAAAGAAATATACCCTGATTCCTGAGAAAATGGTTAATAAGATTTAATGATAAAAAAAATAAAAGTCCCCTCGCTTACACGCTTTGTGCTAATCAGGCCAAATACATAAATAAAGGATTTCAGATAAAATAGTAGAGCTAAAGGGAAACCGGTGTCAACATTTGAATTCGGGATTAATCACATTATTGAACAAAGGGTCTAATTCCAGAGCCAATGTATTTAAGCAGAAAAGTTCGGCTGTAAATCATTTATTTGGATTATTTCATTAGTAGCTGTGCTGTTGGAGATAGATAATTTAAATCAGAATTATTTGTAATTTTAGTAGGCATACGTTTAGCTTAAATATATTGGATGCGAAACCTCCAGAGACCATAGGATGCTGGTATTACGGGACGTAGCATAATATTTTCGATTGAACTTTTTTATAAGGATTTTGCAGATTATCTCGTAAAATTAGTTTGCATAATAATATTGCCAATGACATCGAAAGGGAGTCACAAGTTTTTTTTTTCAATCTGAAAAGGCGTTTACAAGAGCACGTTTCATCTGCAAGAGTAACTGTTTTTATAGTTTTGTCAAAAGATACTGTAGTACCTATAACATACCCGGGTTCGTTCAACAAGGATGAATGGGATAAGTTGTGCTTTGTCTTTTTTTTGCCAATGAACGCCAAAATAGATTAACAAAAAAAAAATAAATACCTACGTTGAGTTATAACTGTACCTTGCACAATTTTACTTATCGAGAATGCGTCCGACTTGAACAAAATTAGGGAAATTTGAGGAATAAGGTGTGATCTGTAGACACCTACTTTACTAGTTAGAGAGAAAACGTGCCATACTCAGCCTGGAATTTACGAGGGAAAAGAGCATGGCAGAGAAAACCTCGATCACAACTCCAAAAACCGAACCATGCTGTGCCACATTTATTAGTATAATAAAAATTACATTACTATCCCCGTGCCAAAATTAGTCGTTCTACACTTGTGACAATACATTTAAAACTGAAGAGTTTGCTATTAGTTATTAGTTAGCCAGACATCGCCAGTAAGTACTGAGGTCCTCTAGTGCGGGAGGCTACTCAGCTAATCGTTGAAATTTGATCTAATAGCTCTAGAATGATTCTTTAACATTTATAGTTAGGATATTCACCAAGTCAGGGGAGAAAAATGTTAGTAAAATTCACCACGGTTCTTACTTACAATCTCAGTCATACTAACACTAAAATCACGGCACGGAAAGGCAGAAAATAATTTATTTTTGTTTTAATTTAAAGCAGTGTTGTGCACAGCATAAAACGATTTCAATAAATACATACACCATGTTATATCATCCAATATGAACTATCCATAAAAATAAAAAAAATACTTGTACACATTATGCTAATAAAAATATTATAAATTTCATTTTACTGACCTGTAACAGCATCTTACATCATAAAAGAAAAACCATTCACAAAATAAACTGTTCGCTGAGCCGGTTTCAGAATTTCTGTCTCCGCTCTCGAACGATATGGTTGAGGATCTCCTAGAGAAAACCTTGCAAAACCTGCTTCATTTTATGATTTGTTTTCCTCTTCTCTTCCTTTACATCTAGGAAATAATCTTACATCTAATCTAAGGTAATAATATTTTAAATAAGCGGTTTACCTCAATACTATATTTAAAAACCAATTAAATAAACTTATTAAAAACTAACTTAATATTTATAAAATAAAACACAGACGTTATCTGCAAAACAATAATACATAGGAACACGCAAACATATAAACCGAGTATAAAACTATTCCTCTATTGAATTAAGTTTAAGAGAGATTTTGTAAAAACAGCATTCTCTTTTTCGTGAAAACCAAAAACATTAAATTGAACCATCTTTGATAAATCGTCGAAACTCGTTGCGGTCGCCTAATTCTAGTTAAGACCAAAAAAAGGTTGTACTTTTAACTCTTCAAAACGGTGTTATTTATTTAAAAATAATTTTTAGTTGTATGTTCCTTTTTGCTAGGAAGTGATATTACTAAGATTTACAGATCGTCCTTAGAGTACCTTCACTACGTGGAAAAATATATTTTTCTTTAAAAAAAGGTTAATATTAATTACTCGACATGAGTTTACTTTCCTCGAAGACCTGCGGTATCAATAATTATTAAAACTTAATAAATCTAAGTCGTAAGGCCTGTCTACAGGTGACTTGTAATAAAAGAAAAAACGCTAATAAAGGTTGAAATTACAAACTAACTATTCAGTTAAAGTTAAAAGAAAAAATAGCTAGCCGCGATATATCAACCAACTAATTAAAAGTAAAACGTGTACCTGTTGTAGTAAGCAATAAAGTAAATTACCGATTAGGTAACAAGTAAGACAGACAATACACATAATTACCAAGAAATACCGGTTATATGAAAAATAGAAATTATTGAAAACAAACCTTAAATAGTATGTTACTAAATTACTCGGGACATGCTCATGTGCTGTTCACACTTCTTCTCTAGCCCATTAGGACGTCATATTAACTAGCAATCATATAACGGTCACTTATAGTATCGAAACAGTTATTCAAATTTCTAAACGGTGGTTAGAAATAACTTCATATTTGGTAAGTTTACCGATTTATTTTATTTGCGTTCATTTTGCGTTATGTGTGCTTAAGCTTGGCATGTGTTTGGAATTTTGATTTTTGGGACTTTTAGGAGACTCTGTGGGTATAAAATCACTGTCTGAATGCTTAGGATTTTTTTCAAGTCAAAAAATTAAAAGGCGTATTCCATAAAAATTTTCCATAATGGATCGGAAGCAAAGGTACCTATTCAAAGTTGTAAAAATAACGAATAACAAAAGTAATAAGTCGAGTACCATCGATGTTATTCTTATGACCATATGCCAAAATGACCGTTATTGTTCTACCAAAAAATTCGAAATGGCGGAAAATTTTAAATCTAATTACCTCACTCTATAGTCATTTCAAAAACTCCCTCTGGTATGATTTTTGTTTCAGATTCTAGTTAAGGTGGTTTTCCTGTAAGAAAAAAATTCCTGGATAAACAAATTAAAATCTAATTTTTTTTTACTTAGAAATTGATAAGTTTTTCAATCCTCATGACTTTTTTGGCACTAGAACGACCAAAATTGTCCTACCTTTCAAAGATATACTTGCCCAAAAAAATTTGTCAGTAGGAACATGTCAAATTTCATCAAAGTTGTTCAATTTTTTGATAGTTTTAGTGTACCAAAATATAATTTTAAGTTATCGCACTTGTTACGTAATAACTCGGAGACGGAGATTCAGGTTGCCAAAAACAAATGACCATCGGCAGCTAAATCTCAAATTTCCAATCCAGGCCGTTTTCGAGAAAAACTGGTATCTAAGGTTTTGTAACGTCCGCATTCGCGCAATACTTTCACCAGCTTACTCTCCACTCTGATACAATTTGTAACACGAAACGCCTTTAAAGAAGCTTCACTTCAATAATATACATCCGGATCTGTCGATCACCCAATGTGAGATTTCACGCATGATTCTTCTACTCCTACGCGACGAATAACCACAAAAACTTTCCCATGTAGAAGGACTTTTCAACTTTCTCAGGTAGAAGAACTTTTCACGTAAGAAAATAATCCAGTAAGACATCAACATAGCTTGGCTTTGGCTTAAAACCTGTGACACAGAACACCTTGTCATTAAAAATACCAAAAAATTAAATATTTTACCTGCCAAGGGGTTTTTTATTTACCAACGCTCAAATCAGCTGGACACCCCAAAAGATGGATGAGACAGAACCTCTGCAATGAAAAGTAAGTATAAATTAGGAACCATCCGCGAGGAAAGAGAATCACAATGGCCACACAAAAAAATCGAAAGCATCTTACTGCTCACAGTGCAAATCCCACTTATAGACAATAAACAAGCAATAAACCAAAGCCAAACGAACTACCTGACACTCCTAAATAGGTCAAGTAGATTATCCATCTCATTAGACCATTCACTGCCTTTCAATGTGGTTACTTCTGAAGAGTGATTGTCTTCGTTTTTTTATCTGGGGAGATAACGAAAGGAAGACTACTCGCAAAACTTATTGGAAATTCCTTCAAAAATTTACACCAGCGAATCCCTACTATACGAACCACATGCTTTATATCATAAAAATGCCATAACTCCTCGCAAAAAGCGGAAAGCACATCCAATATGAACACTAAACAAATTTTGTATATTTCACCCATGACTCATTCCTATGATCAATGACCGTACATTGTATTGCGATACGGTCAGGCGTGCAATCTTCAAAATTAAACCAGAAAAAGCGTCTGAAAACATGCATCATAAATCGATACGTAGCTGGTCGGAGTATCCGTTTCTATGTGGGTGGATCGTGTCACAAAAACTCGTCTCCGTCCCCACTTTAAAAGCCCTAATCAAAGGAACCATTCCTTACAACTGAAACCAAAAACGCAAAAACATATCATCTAGTAAACTAGTCAATAATGGCTTGCTAAAAAAGGGGATATAAAAGCATTGGAATGAGAATCCACTACCCGCGTACAAAGTACATATTTAATAAAAAAAAAAAAGACAGTGGCTATCTAAGCAAAATCTCAATCGAGTTATCATTACTGCTACAAACATATTTCGAAAAATCTCTGATTTTCAGTCCCAAAACCCCCTTAACTCTGAATATTTACTTTTAGGTTAGGCAAGCGCTTGAGTGGTTCTTTTCTCTTTCAGTGAATGAAAATTGACACAGACAGATGGCCACCACAACGAGACGAGAATGAAAATTGCTGCATTTTCACCGCAACTAATAATAAGAGTATTACTACTATATGCTATAATAATATAGACGATATCATTCTTATGTGGCCCTTTATTTTAACATTTACTTAATATTTAAGGCAAGGCGCAAATGAGTTCAATTTAATTCTTGATGGGATGGTGAAAGAAGTTTTAATAACAGAATGATATATAAAATTTAATACCAAAATGGGAAAATGAATGAGAGAAAATGGTGGGTAAAATTTAGCTTTAATTAGCAATCAATCATTTTTGGACAGTTACAGAGGTTAATAATTGTTGGAAATGTATCAGTATTATATATAATATAATAGTGCGTAATAGAAGGACGCGTAGAGAGCAGCAAACGTCTCATACTTTTAAAAAAATTAGTGTCAGGGTAAAGTTTAAACTTCAATTTTTTTTGTTCGATTACCAAATTTTGCAACAAAGTATTTGTTGTAATTTGTAGCTTCGTTTCATTATGATGATATCTTAAACCAACTGAAGTCCTCGTCCTGCCTACGATGCCTATTACCCTATTTAATTACAACTAATATCACTTTAAATTTGATGTAAAAGAGTCAGTCACTAGGAAATTATCGCTAAATATTCAATTGGTTATTGGCAATTTTCATGAAGTAATTTTCTAAAATTTAGACATATCTAGCTAGCAGTCACGAGGCTAATCCGTTTTCCGGATGGTGTGGCAAAATTTAAATAGCTGATTAATATCATAATATGGCCGGTTGGTATTTTACAAATTGACAAATTAATTAATTTGTTTTCTGCATCACTAATTTATTTCAATTGTAATGTTTTTAATAAATATTGTGCACTCATCCAAGATTGATATGCTTGAACAATACAAATTAAAACCTGTTTATTTACACAGCAAATTAATGTGAATATTATTTTATCTCTTATACAAAATCAAATAAAATTATAAGTCAATACACATAAAAGTTGATAGGGCTGGTTGGATTTTTTTCTGTTGCAGCTACCAGGTAACTTGAATTATCTGAGCAATTTTTGAGTTGTTCAAAATTCAATAATATGCATTTTTTTGCTGTGTAAATGTATTTCTTACCAATAATGAAATAAACTGAATTCATAGTTTGCCGGTATGATATAGAAATTGGAAAGACAGCGAGGATGTCAGTGTCGTGACATCGTCGCCGCGCGCCGTCGCCTCGGCCAAAGAATATTATAGTACAGAATTTTCTTTGCCTCGGCGTTGCTATTTAAGAGATACGACTTATTTTGTAAAACTCGTCTTCTTCCCCAGGTAAGCTTGTCAATTTTCATGAGATGCTTGAATCAAAAGCTTTGTAGCTTAACTATATTTGGTAGCGCTGTCTTTAAAACTAGCATTAAAAGTATGCAATGCGTGTAATAAAAGAACAATAAAACGTCAACTTTTTGAATTTTTAAAGAATTACATGTAATGTGATGCTTCATTATGAGCATTAATAGTATATTATTTTATATGGAGGAAAAGTAATACTTTTCATGGCGCGTTCGTGTTTAACAGCCGAACGGAGTGAGGCTGGTAATAGAGAGCAAGCCATGAAAAGTAACTTTTCCTCCA
>MU182127.1:311702-347443 GCA_016904865.1 Pissodes strobi
CTTGCTACCAAGGTGAAAAGTAGCCAAAGTACCGATTTTCAACTGTTTATAGCTGCGAAACTACTAACTTTAGAGGTATAACATCATACATAAAATATGCTTAGAATTTTACAAGGAATCGAAAAATACATTTATATATATAGGGTGTTCCATTGAAAAAAAATTAACTTTTTGGATTTCCCTGTATACTGAACATTTTTCCAATATTTTTTATACGCAGAAAAAAAGTATTTTTCAGTACCTACATAACCATACTTTTATTTTTTTTTGGGACACTTAAAATAAAAAAGTTATAGGGGGGCGACATTATAGGGGATCACCCTGTACATGGGGAAGAGGGGCTATCATTGGCTTTATAGTGTATATGCCCATGAACACAACTTTTTCACTCGAAATCGACTATATTTATACCCAAGTAGAAGCCTGTCACCAAATAGTTTCTCAGAATTATTGGATACAAGTTTTGTACTAATAGATATATAATAATATATTAAATGAAAAACAAAAATATTGCAAAAAAAGTTGTTTATTTATAACCCCCATACTTTACACATGTTTAAAAATAATATATATTTAAACACTATGTGACTTATCCATCCACGAGTTAAACTGATTTGGAAAACTCAATCACTTAACATATATTCAAGAAATGATCCGGAAAAAAGAAAATACAATTAGAATTTTTCGGTTTAAATTTGTATTACTAGAATTATAAAATTACAACAAATAATTCATCTCATTTACATATACAGCCTCCATTTATCTCTAAACGCTTTACGTATATTGAAGATAAACCCGAAACTATGTGACCGTCATAATATTCGGTGACGGTGGTCCAGGTGTCAAATTGACCGAATAAAATATGTGTTACTTAGTAGCATTAGTCGTTCCACTTCAATGTTTGTTAGTCCCCAAAATGTGTTTTCACTGAGATTCAGATCGGATGAAGCTGCTGCTATGAATTTGTTGACTATTGGTGTTCTTGCATTTAAGCTTAAATATAGACAGGAGTATGGGCATTTAAAGATCCTTTACACAAATAGAGCACTATGTAAAAATCGACCTCTCCTATTGGTCTACCCATCTCGTATTACGATATGTCTGCGTGATTCAATCGATTTCTATCAAGAGCTCTAGTGGTGTAGAGGTTTAGATCGTTCGGTCTCACCTGGAAAACGCGGGTTCGAACCCCGTTGCTTTTTTTTATTTTTTCTTAAAGATTATGTTTCTAAACAGCTTTTTTTCTTGATTTTGGGTATGTCTTGAGTTAGATTGGGTTAGCACCTGGTTAGTTTCCTTTTCTTGAGCCCCCGTAGCGAGCGAAGCGAGCGGAGGGCCATGCGGATCGACCAATGGGAAAGGCCGATTTTTATATAGTGCACTATTTGTGTAAAGGATCTTATAATGCGGAGTATGGCATCGTGCATTATCCTGCTGAATATGCGACCCCTCTGGAAACATAAACCGTTTCTTTCTGGAAAACCTTCTATAATGGCACAATACTTTGCACTGTTAACGGTACCATCACCTATACAGAGAGGTGTAGTACCACGCTGTGATATTACTCTCCAAACCATTATTTCTATGGGAAAATTTAGGAATAAGGGCTGTGACATGTTCTCTTAATAAGATTTTTAGGTGAGTTACACCAAGCTGGACACAACTTTCGTCAGATATAAGAACATTGCTGAAATTATCTTCTTAAAAAGGTTCACAAATTTCGTTGATGTGTAGGATTCTAACTTTTTGAAACCTTAGGGGCGGATTTTGTAGTCCCAAGCCCGCTAGAGTGATTTAAATGTTTCCAACAATCCTACGCGGTCTTTTCGAACCTGGTCTAGGCCTCATATCTGTGCGTTTTTTACCATATTTATTGTCTCATATACTCAGCTTTTTTCGAGTCCACTCAATTACACTAATCTTATAACGTTCGATCACTTTTTCTATACAAAGATTCTACCTCTCTTCTTTTTTCTACTTTCAACATTATTTCACAAATCTCAAGCCTGCTTACAATCAACAATGTTTGGCAGATAATTTTGCCATGCTATTTTGATCGTACCCTACTATTCGCAGAAGGTACTTGATGCATTACTTTTGTCTTGGAATGTGAGGAAAAATAAATATAATAAAATTAGGAAAAATATAAAATTCCGGATACTTTCTATACAGACTATAATTGTTCTTTATTGTCTTTTTTTTACGTTCGCGGAGAACTTTTTCAACTAAACCTGGGCTTTTCGTCTTTTGCAGCTCAGCTTCATATAGAAACATCCTTGTTCGGTGACGACCAAATATGTCAATTGTTTTGTTAACAGGTGCCATTTTAAACATAGTAAGATATTTTTTCTAGAGCTGATATACTTATATTATATGAAAAAAAACAACAAATAAATTTAAAAATATATTACAAAATTACAAGAATGTTGCAAATATATAATTGTCTTACTGTGTTATAAGAATGTTGAAAACAATGTTTTGTTTTGTCATACAAAGTTATAAGAATGTGATCTAAATAATGTGTTTTCATGTCTTCTTTCTCTCGAGGTGTCTTGTAATCTTGGATTGACTTCAAAATGTGTCCAGGTCAATGTAACCATAAACAAATTTCTCACACACGTGTGCACCAATACAAAAATTTAATGCATCCTTCAAGTACTTGGCATATTTTTCATCGTCCACATAGTCAACACATTCTCTCAAATATTCTATAATATCTTGACACATATGTCTTGACAGTGCTGCTAAACTTCTAATGTATGAAACTTGATTCTCATTGTTTAGAAAATTGACCATATTGCCCTCTGCGAAAAAGAAAACACCGTGCCAGCATTTTGATAATTCATTATAATTTAATGTAATGAAAATTTTAAAACTATTACTTACAGTTCCAAGATAATGTAATTATCCCAGATTATCAAACCTTGCAAGAGAACGTGTTTTGGCACCCGAGTATGTGGGTTCACTTTGTCCTAAATAGCTTAATTTATGTTTTCCGTTAGAGTTATTGATAATTTCAACAACCTCTTTTCGGTAAATAAGAACTAAAAACACAGCCATTTTCTTTATCAAATAATGTTGCAATAACACTTTTCCCAAAACGACCACTTGTTAATTGTATTTTCTTTATAATATACCGCTTTCCAATATCTAGAAAGAAAAGGGTTTACGTTCTATTTGTTCCAAAACTCTCATTAATTTTGGTAATTGTTTCTTGTGAGAGAGACATCATTGTTTGAAATAAGTAGTTGCACCTTTAATACATGTATCTCACAGAAAATACAATATGCGACTATCAGAATACTGAACACAGTGCTTTATTAATCAGAAAATTATGACTGTTTTCAACCTTACGGCATCTTATATAGCCCCTAGAACATGTTTCTCAAGGTTATGTCACGTCATACCGAAATATGTAGGTAACCAATATTCAGTTTTAAGAGCTCATGGGTCCGATCTTCTAATATCCGCAAGGACACTCAAGGTCGGTGTCGCGTGAAATTATCTCAAGGGCACACAAAGTCAAAAGGGCGTTCAAGATCATACACACTTGGAGCAATACCAAGGTCATATGCACAACCATCAACAAAAAAAAACTCAAGGCTATTCAAATTACCTCAATGTCATTCAAGGTAAAACATTCCACAAAACAGTCCCAAGAGCCAAGATCAAATTATCTCAATGTCATACAATAACTGTTCTCTGCATTATTAAACCTTTTATATCCACCACAATATATTTCTGTCGTCACACTACAGGTTCCAAGGACGACGTCGGCTACGCCCCAAAGAGAATCGACCCCGACTAACTGCCAAAAAGGATCGACCTCGGCTACCTGCCTTTCAAGGTTGAATACACCCGAGGCCAAGTGGGCTATCAAGTTCGAATACACCAAAATGAGTGCCCCAAAATGCGAATCGAAGCCGGTTGCCCTAAAATCAGAATCAATGGCAGCTGCCACAAAACCAGAATCGATGGCGGCTGCCCCCCATTCAGAATTGACGCCGAGTGCTTCGACTGCTCCCCATTGAGAATCCACGAAGGCCTATGCACACTACTGCCATCAATGTGGATGCCACACAGTATATGTTTCTGAAAGCCTTGCCAAAAACCCAAGGGCAATCCCTCAAAACCATGAAGTTAAGGATTTCTCGCTGGATAATAGAAGAGCCAGGTAAGCTTTGCTTTGTCGTGTGGATGGACGAAAAATTCACCACTTTTTTCAAAGAGCATAATTTTAAGCTCCTCTGCAGTGCAAATAAAGTGAAGGTTACACTGTAAACCTCTAAGGGGTCCGGGACCAGTGGGAGCAAGAAACTGTCTAAGGACCGGAAGATAGTGGCAGGGGAGGATCTGAATATTCCGCAGCAATCGCCTGGATATAACCATATTAAGATAATTCTTATGGACGAAATTCTCCAAACCTAAGTAACTCACCAAAACTCTGATAGATGGCGAAAAGATATAGTTTCATTTACAGTGGCTTTATACAGGACAGTGACGACAATGTTTCGTCAACGCGCTGATTGGCTGCGCCATTTTGGAGCAAATTTAATTTGTTTTCATATGTGACTGTGGATAAGTTCTTGTGATTTACAGCGATTTTATGCGTTTTTCTAGTGACTTTTTTGCTGACTATTAAACCTGTGTGTGTAGTTTCGGTATATCCAATTAGACATTAAAGTTATATTACGTTTTAAAGTGTAGTTTTGCTGCTTTCGTAGGTACCAAGGTAGGTAAACAAGTGGTATTTTAAAGTAGATTATCTATAAGATTTAGTCAGACGTAGGCTTTTACATGCCCTGCAGGCCTTCCACAGGCCCACCAATACATTATTATCCTATATGTAGTGATTTAAAAAAATCATGGGCATGTAAAGTTGAAGGGTGATTGTTTCACGAGTCTTTTTTGTCACACCAAAGACTGTTGTTATATTCTACTCTTTGTATTTATAAGAATGTAGTAGATTGCAGCTGCATGCCTTTTTTGATATAAAATGTTATATTAGGCTTTTCTTTACCAGTTGAATATTGTATTGTTCTACCTTGGAACACTTAGTTACAGTATAAGTAAACAAGTTGTCAGTGTCGATAACTTTGTGATCACGATCACAGTCCAAATGTACTTTAGTCCCTTAGGATTAAATTAACCATTTTAGTCCTGGAAGTACAAAAAATATTTTAACATTTATAACATTCCATGTTTAACATCATATACCTAGTTACTGTTATGTAGTTAGTAGGGCCTGGTTGTAAAATAGAGGCTTAAACTCAGCTTATTTGAACTAGGACTGGTGGTTGAACTCCTTAATACATTGCTGTCAAATTAGATCATTTATCTGCAATGTATTTTAAATGGGATTCTTCAACCACCAGTCTTGGTTTAGCTGACTCGAGCTTAGCCAGCATCATACAACACAGTCTAAGTAACATGTTCGTCAAATGTCATGCCTCAAGTTGCATAATTAAGTGATGTGTACATTACAATGTACTAACGGATTATCTTTTCTTGCAGGTCCATTTTGCACCAGGCATGTGGGAGGAAAAAAGATGAGATAAGAAGTTAAAGCCAAATGCTATCCCAACCATATTTTCCATTTCCAAAACCAACGTGGAAAGAAAGGCTTCTACAAAGCGTGAATTTGCCTTGAAATCTCATCAGATTCCATATCGAGGCTTTTTTCCGAGCAAACTGAGGAGTCAAGAATGGATTGGATTTTTTACCATGATTTTTTATCACAGAACCTTGTCATAATATGAGTCAAAAAATAATTAGTAGATATGTAGTATTTAAAAAAATTAGTTAACAAGAAAAAAAGTAAAGTAGTGCAAAAATATGCTAGTAAATTGTTGAAAAAACTATTTGTATTAAAAATTTTAATTCGAGAAACTAGTTTTTTCCATGTTTAAGGTTCTTTATTTAGCTTTTGTTAATAACCGGAGGTGTATTCCTGTTTTGTATTGTTTTAAATATATTAGGTAATATATGCATATTTTATTTAAGATTTTTTTTATTGTTGCCGTTTAGCTTAAAGCTTTATCGACAAGAAAGAAGAGATCGAAGTAAGTTAATCAAACAACGTTGAGTAAAATTATTTATTTTAGATCAAATACAGGTTTGTCAAATAGTGTACCTACTTTAATTCCTAACACTACATGAAATGAACTTCTGTTCGTAGTCACCATCCATAAAAATCATAATGAATTTTTCATTATTCAGAATCCATTTTTTGATAGCATCCTTATTAAAACTGATTTTTTCCCTCTGGTCAAAGCTGAAAATTGAAATAAGCTTTTATATTCTTTGTGTTGATTATAAATAAATAAGATGTTTTTAACATGAACAAGTCTTAGACATGATTTTATGGCAGCAGCTTTATTTTTAAACTGATCAATTCTGTTGAAAGTTTAGAATTCCATGTGATGGAAGACGGAAGCATTGTTTAGACAATGACTGAAGTATACATCATGTGATCTTGTTTAAATATTATGCTTTGCTTGTCCATATACCTATTTACTCTAAAGAAAAGTGCCCTTTCTTGCATCAACTGCTGTATAAACTGGATACCTGCTTCGCTGCTTCATATTATGTATTGTTCCTTTCAAAACATTTTTTTGGGAAGGTTCCTAATTCAAATATGGACCTAAAAATTACATTTACTATTTATAACATCACCTTGCTGAAAGATACCACAAATCATGGAGAAAGTACTAAAATTTCATGCCGTGAACACAGACGACCATTCTGATTATCACATTAAAACGTTGTTATTAATAAAAAACAAATATTTATATATATTTACGTACCAATCTGTCACAATCTTGAGTCATCATAACCCTACTTACATTGTCCATTCAGCTGATAAGTGTCTAGTTTCGGTTCGGTTTCTGTCCCTTTCTGTACTACGCTCAAAAAGAGTCGGAAACATGTTCCTTGCCGCGTATACATGCGGGATTTTCAAATGCTAGTATAATACTTTCAATTATTTTGCTTGTTAATTTCGTGAAAATTATTAAAGTTTTGTTAGGTAAGGGTCCGGTTAACATATTCCTACCATTATAATACTTCAGTTGCTTTATTTTGTTAGCTTCTTGCTAAAAAAATGCAAAAAACGCGAAACTTCCATATAAGCTTTAAGAAAATTTGCTCCAAAATGGCGGCCCTGATCTATTGTCGTCACTGTCCTGTATAAAGCCACTGTAGTTTCATTTAAAATATTTTGCCCTCTGTTGACGACAATCTACACTTGGTAAATACAGATTTCATTTTTAAAGGGGTGTCGTATGCTCTCGGCATAAATATATCGGGCAGTAACAAGGTTTATTGACCTTGGGGCAGGAATGCATCATTCAAACTGGCAGTTGGGGGAGTAAAGGACTGGTTATAGTCCGGGAGCCAGCGTTAATTTTTAGCATGTATTTTAGACCGCTTGAATTTAACTTATATAGTATGTTCCCATATAAACAAACACTGAACCGACCGTCAGCTGGGCTACCGGCGCTGGATGCTGCGGCGGGAAGATGAGATAGTTGTAAAAAAAATGGAATTCGGAATTATTTTAGACCGGTTGAATTTTTTATGATAAATTGTCTATGTTACATATCTTAAAAAATAAATAGTCAGCTGCGTGCCGGAAGCAACGTTGTACGTCAGCTGGTCAGGAGAAGTGGTAATAAAATTGAAAAAAAAATTGATTTATAGCCGAGTGATATTTTTTTACATGACTTAGGACTTATGTAGAAATATGAAAATAATAGGCAGCTGGGTGTATCGTACGACAAAGACCGTCAGCTGGAGCAATAAAGTATCATTACCTCATACATCCAAGAGGCGCGCGGTAGTCTAAGTGGTCCGATTGACGACCTACGTCTCAATATGCATTCAGCTGATTAGAATTTTCCAATTTTCGTTTATTAGAACTATTATATGACTAAATTTCAATTAAATATTCATTAATTTACCAAAGGTAAAGGTTAAAGTCCACATATCATTAACGCTTAAAATTCAGTATTTTTTATTCAGATATTCTTGAAAGAGGTATTCGAAAATTAAAAAGATTTACCAAAAATATAGATGCGTAAAATTCACATATAATTAACGCATAAAATTGAGTTTTTATTTAGATATTGTTGAAATAATCGAAAAAAAAAATTACAATGAGTTTATGGTATTAAGAATTATCTTCATCATTGCTTTGATTGTCGTCTGATGAATAATCTATTTCAATGTGATCGTGAATATCTCCTACCTCTGTTTCACTGTTATCTGTACAAAAGAAACTAAAAAAAATATTTATCAAAATCATGTTGATGGACATGTTTTCCTGAAAAAATAGAACAACAAGTTTTTTCATACCTTCAAAGTCTTCATCAATACTTGTGATGTTTCTAATTGACGCGGCAATTGATCTCGTTCAAACCATTTGAAAAAATACTTTTCATCTCGTTCTTCTCAACCGTTGTCAGATGGCGAGCATTCGGATACTATCGGAAGATGTGCGTGACTCCAGAAATGTGCGATGATGTTCTGAGAAAATGTTGATGCAGTTCAGCTCTGCAAGTGGCAACATGGAACCATCGATTCCTTTTTCTAAATGCAGTATTTGCTCATTATTTTTACTGCTAAATGGCTTTGTAAAGGTTTTTATACGAACAACGTTGACGTCAATAATCTTCCAATGTTGTAAAAAGTTGTTTTAAATTGTGTATGTAAATGTTTGCAATGTGGATTTTGATGCCCATGTGACAATAAGATGCTCAGATACTGATATTTTGGTGATTGTGCTTGTAATTATGAATTTCATTAAAAGTAATTTAAAAATTTCAATACATGTCGGTACTGGAAATAATTAAAGAAACATCAATATCACGAAGTTGTATGAGACAATGCTTTTCATGCGCTAACGGGCTGTGATTTTAACATTTTACGAAAGCCGCCAACATATATTCAAGCTTTGAGTGAAATTTCAAATCTACCTCATAGTAATTTAAATCAACTTTTTACAACACTGAAAGATTATGTTTGTAAATTATATGCATTTGAAAGAATTATTGACGTCAACGTTGTGCGTATAAATACCTTTACAAAACCATTTAGGAATTGATGGTTCCATATTCCCGCCTTGCAGATATGAACTGCATCAACATTTTCTCCTAACATCACATATCGCACATTTCTGGAGTCACACGCATCTTTCGATATCATCCGAATACGCGCCATCTGACTATGAGTGGGAAGAACGAGATGAAAAGTATTTTCTCGAATGGTTTGAAGGAGATCAATTGCCGCCCTGATTTACAAGCATCACAAGTAATGATGAAGACTTTGAAGGTATGAAAAACTTATTTTTCTATTTTTTTAGGAAACATGTAAATCAACATGGTTTAGATAAATATCTTTGAAGTGAAACCTTCTTTAGGTGCGCTCAGCACTTTTTTGTGAGTGTTGAATGAGACTGAGCTGTCACGCTCGGCTATGTAACGCTCCTTCGGGTAAAGTTAATACTAAAAAATACAATTATGAAATAAATATTTCATATTATTAATTATTACTGCCTTGCTCCGCTTGTTGAAGTTTTAACTTCTATAGGGTGGTCTTAAGCACACACATTTTTTTTTTATTTCTTTTGTACAGATAACAGTGAAACAGAGGCAGGAAACATTCAGGATAACATTTAAATATATTATTGATCAGACGACAATCAAAGCAATGATGAAGAAAATTCTTAGTAAACTCATTGTAAACTTTTTTTTTCCGATTATTTCAACAATAACAGAATGAAAGCAATCTCAGTTATATGCGTTAATTATATGTGAACTTACGTAACTATATTTTTGGAAATTGAATTTTAAGCGTTAATGATATGTGGACTTTACCTTAGTGTATCTTTGGTAAATCAATGAATATTTAATTGAAATTTAGCTTTATAATAGTTCAATTAAACTAAAATTGAAAAATTCTCATCAGCTGAGTGCATATTGAGACGAAGGTGGTCAGTTGGACCACTTAAACTAACGCGCGCCGCTTGGATGTATGACCGTAATGATATTTTATTGCGCCAGCTGACGGTCTTTGTCGTACGATGCACCCAGCTGACTATTATTTCCATATTTCAACATGAGACCAAAGTCATGTAAAAAAATTTCACTCGGTTATAAATCTTTTATTGTTTTCAATTTTATTACCACTTCTCATGACCAGCTGACGTACAACGTTGCTTCCGGCACGCAGCTGACAATTTATTTTTTAAACTATGTAACATAGACAATTTATCAAAAAAATTCAACCGGTCTAAAATAATTCCGAATTCCATTTTTTTACAACTATCTCATCTTCCCGCCGTAGAATCCAGCGCTGACGGTTCAGCTGACGGTCGGTTCAGTGGTCGTCTAAATGTGAACCCACTATATAAGTTAAATTCAAGCATTTTCTTCATATTTAGCCACAAAATAGGGAATTTCGTAGGTGGATGATATTTTTCGTTTCGAATACTTTAGGAGGGGGTTTTTGGGAATGCTGAATTCGATTTTGGCATCGAGAAGGTAATATGACATTTCTGTACAAAAATATTTCGAAAAAGTATAAATTTTTAAGAAAAAATGCGAGCGGAATATTAGCATTTTTATAATTATTAAAAAAGGACGTAACCGGCGGCGGCGTCTTCTGCAATACTTGGATACAGTCGGACTTGCCGCTGATGCAGTTCGACGGCTGAGGGGCAGAGGAGAAAAACCCCACAAAAACAGGTGGCGGCGAAGGCCGTCAGTAGCAGTAGTTTTGTTTTTAACTGTTTTGATAGGGGCTGAGTGAAATCAATTTTTTTTTATCGCATTCCTTTTGAAACTTATTACCCGTGCCGTTGACTATACGCCTGCATGGCAGGCGTCGGTATGCTGCGGCTACTATAACCGATTTAAAAAGTGCAATTTCTTAAATAAATATAAAATGCACACATTTTGCTTCCCATCGTTTTTCTTGGGAGCTTCGTGCTATGGCTATTTTAGAGTTTAACTCGATATATCTACCTAAAATCATTTTATAAATTCTAAAATGTAGAAATTAATTTGAGAGAAATTTTTTATTCTATACACATCAACGTTTGGTAGGTCGATGCGTTAACTTCAATTTTATACTCAGATTAAATTTAATATTATAAAGCACTTTGCAATACATATGTATTGTTGATATAACTTTTTTAATGTTTTAAGCAACAATACAGCTTAAACTTGGTTTAAAAATTTTTGAAATTTTAAGAGGTTTTGTTTTGTTTACAGAAAAACATTTTAATTTTAAGTTGAAGAAGTAGGCCATAATCTCGCAGTGGACAAGTCTTTTATTTCACTTCTATTTTAATTTTATTTCGTTTTCTTACTTTCCAAATATAAACACAACAAGTGCAATGTATAATTAAATGTCTTCTATTTTTTCCCTGTCGCATGACCCAGCTCACGCTATATGTTTAGGTTAAGACAAGTCACATTCCCAATTTAACGTATCAACTTACCAAACATTTTCTATAAAACAAAAAATAGAGCAAAAAATAATATGTCACAACGTTTGTTAGTAATGCTTACCCTTTTCAGAAACATAATTTGTGTAAATATTTGCATCTACGACAGCTTTTTAATATTTTCACTTTCTTGCCAAGCAGATTGTTACACAAAACAAAAAAAAATATTTTGCAGTTTATCGGTCGCAATGTCGCATCTAATCGAAACCGCACTAAACTTTCGAGAAAAAAAAATCATAGTTGTACATATTTTATTATAAAGTTACATTTTTTGTCAGGCACACCTATTGATTCATTTAATAATTATTAAGAGGATTGCGTAAATGTTTAGTAATTTTCTGCTACCTAAATTATTGGTGCAAAATAAATTATAGTTTAAAAAACTAAAAAAACACGCCTTGATCGAAACCGATCTAAAAAATTATAAAATAGAATAAAGTGATTCAAAAATATAATTTTATTTTACAAAGCGTGGGGTGCTTAAGTGCCATAAGATTATCACAAAAATCAATTTATCGCTTTGATTGACCAACAGTTTATATGTCAAATTTGATTGATTACTTCAATTTACTAGCAGACTATATGAAGTTATCTTATCATTTCAACAATAGTTTATCGGCAAAAGTCAATTTATCATTTCAGATGACCAATAATTTATATGTAGATACATTAGATTTAACTTCTCTAATGACTTGCAGTTTATATGAATATTTTATTTAAGTATCGTTTCAATTGACTGGCGGTTTGTAAGAAGCACTAGATTTATCGTTTTAATCGACTATCAGTTTATGAGAAGAATCAATTGTTCGTTTTGATTTACCAACAGTTTATATGCCAAATTTCATTGATTACTTCAGTTGACCAGCATATTATATGAAAGGTTAATTTATCGTTTCAATTGGGCAGCAGTTTATATGCGTTTGAACTAACACGAGTTTATTAGCAAAATTCAATCGTTCCAGATGACCAATAATTTATAGGTAAATTAGATTTACCTTCTCAATTCACCTGCAGTTTATATGAAATTTATGAAAATTTAATATAAGTGTCGTTTCAATTGACTGGCGATTTGTAAGATGCACTAAATTTATCGTTTCAATTGAATATCAGTTTATGAGAAAAATCAATTGGTAATCTTGATTTAGCAACAGTTTTATGCCAAATTTCATTGATTACTTCAATTAACCAGAAGATTAGATCAAAAGCTAATTTATCATTTCAATTGAACAGCAAATTATTTGCAAAATTTCCTTTTAATTAACAAGAGTTTATCAGCAAAACTAAATTAATCATTCCAGATGACCATTAAGGTATACGAAAATTAGGTTTATATTAAAATTTGTGCAACTGACTGGCGCGGGCGGTTTATAAGAAACACTAGATTTATCGTTTTATTATAAAATAATATCATAACTACAAGGGCAAACGAAATCCGGACAAAGTGGTCAAGGTCAACTTGTTTCCTAACAAGTCGCCGCCGGCGCTTGAAAAATAGCATCCCTCTGTTAGTGTTTGAAAGTACTACGGTCATCCAGAGCCCTCTGCTTATATTCATGTTAACTTTGTTAATATCGATTATTTATTTGCATTTTTCAGGATAATTTAGTTTCCGTACCGCTTCGTAGGTGGAGACGTCCCTGGGGCTATTTTAAGCGACGGAGAAATTTTAGCATTGGGATTATCTTAATAATAACTCTCTGCCTCAACTGTGTATCTTCGCTAGGGAGGCCGGGCTACCGGAATTAATTTTATTGGTATTTAAGTGGGCGTACAATGGGTCTAGACTGACGACCTACGTGCAAGGGATCTCCCTCCCCTCCACGCTTTAAAAAATTAATTCAGTCATAGAAAATAGTGAAATTTTCTTCAGTGGCAAAGACTTGAGAATTTGAAAAACGCACAATTTTAAGTCATTACCACATACATTTTTTTTGAGAAATAGTAAATTTTTATTGGATATAACTATTTAACTTATAAGACATTGCAGCGAGTCTTATAGCCTATATATTTAAATTGTATGCAAATTGAATTAGCCTTTTTTGGCAATCTGTCTGATGAAGTAAACTAATATTATTTATATTATTTAGTTTAGATTATAAAAATATATATATACTTCATTGTTTTATCAAAAGCCTATCAGGAAATGTTTTAGCCATACAAATTCACTACCACCCCGCCATCCTTTTAGGAATACGCACCGAGCAATAGCTCTTGTAATAACAAAAGGCTTCGGGTTAAAAGAGTGTTATGGATACTTAATTTCCATTTTTTCTGTATTTAGTGTTGCATGCATTTAAAAATATGAGCAACATAACACAATTTTGTTTTCATGTTCTACTTAGTTTTATCCTTAAGAAGGATTTAAAGTTTGCCTTGCCCCGTCAAAAGTCAATATATATTATGCAGGCACATTTTTTTTACTTGTGAACGAAGTTCCTACTGCAGCGGCGCGCGATATCGCAAATCAAGCCAAGTTTCAAGCAATCGACTGTTATTTTCTTATGTTTTAGATGTAATACTAAAATCGCGTGATTATAATCATGAAATATCTGTGTTTTAGTTATTTGAAAGATAATTCAAAAATACATGACGTTTCGGAGTTTAATTTAACTAAGACATCCAGTCTTAGCTTAGGTTGAGTTTTACTTGTAACATTTTCACCAAAGATGCTTGCTTGGACCAATTATTTTAAAACGATTCGTTTAGATGCCGTTTACAATAGACAAATTGGTTCGTTAGATATTCAACCTGAGCTTAACTAAATTATGCTTTGCTAAAAACAATTTCTGCAAAGATTTCGATTAGCTCTCTTCCCATTTGAATAAGAAATTTTATGTGATTTTTCATTGGATTTCCCTAACCAAACACCGGCCCAGTAAACAGAAATTATATTATTAATTCAACATAAGCCTAAAATATTCAGCTGTAAATGCCCTAAAGCGCTTCCCATTCATCGCTTCTAAACATCCGGCGCAATGGAGATTAGAATTTCATATTATCTAATTTTCTTGCTATTTACAGAAAATACAATATTTCTGCTTTCACTTAACATATATAAATACCAGTTTTAATTGGTATTTACAGCTGAAAGCCCTTGAAAACAAAACATTGTAAATAGCATCTAGCAAAGTCCAAGTTTGATTGAATTTTTAGAAGATTCAAAAAAGGTGAATTTAGGAGCCTTAAATTGACCTTGAAAACTAATCTTTGTCGATATAGGAACATGAAAAAACAGATTAGAAAAAATTAAGCTCATCCTATTAAATACAACTCAAATAAATATAACGCAAATAATAAAACAAAAATGCTAATTATAACTGTAGGAAAATAAACCAATTATTATAACACCACTTTGCTAATTTTATAACATACACTGCATAAATTATATTTAACTTTAGAAATAATTATTGGACAGTACAATAACATTATTGTTAACACTATCTTTATTTGCAACTCTCACTACCTGAAGTCAGAATTGTGGCAAAGGTTTGTAAAAAAATACTTTTTTAGGGCTGCACGAGGACCCTGCTAGATCACAATAGAGTGTTATTGATTTATCAATATAATACACCAGTGGCGGCTTGTGGGTATTATAACAGGGGACGTTACTTCCAGGAGAAAAAAAATTGCGCCGCAGGCGCAGGCAAATTTTTTTCTCCCACGATGATGCCACGCTCATTAAGGCTTATTTTAAGGCCATGGTGCAACAGTTTTTATACCGCAATAAATATAAAACTGCTTAGTTTTTATTTTGAATATTACTTTCTTTCGATTTTCTAAGTGCTTTTTCCTTTTAAATGCCTATTTATTGAGTGCCAATATTAGGGAATGATGAAAAAAAATTTATTCCATTCATTGGAATCTAATTTTTCAAGTAAAAATTTTACTTGTTATTCAACAACAGCTACCTATACCTACCTACAACATTAAAAAAAAAACTGTTCGAGGTTTCAAATAGAGTAATTTTGGGTAATATGGAATACCTACCCAAAATTGCTCTAGTATAACTTGATTTTGAAATAGTCGCTTTTTAAAGATGTCGAAAGCAAAAGAAGAAGTATGGCTATAAGTACCTACCGCGGAAATTATATTCAAAGGGCTTTGGCGGCTATTAAATCTGGAATCTGGAGTGCCAAAAAAGGTAGCTCACGAATTCGAAGTCCCTGGAGCTACTTTACAATTTCAATTGGGTCCAAATTTTACAAAAACTGAACTTGGACGGAACACTTGTTTATCTAGGGAGGAACAAACGATTTGGTTAACTGGCTTCTAGAAAATCATCGAAAAGGCTTTCCAAAGCATTCTTATATGCTGAAGGATGAGAAACTCGATTTAAAAATAATATGTGTCGAGATCATTGGTACAGTTTATTTTTCAAACGCCAACTCCAAATAATAGAATGCACACCCGAAGGAATTGAAGGAGTAAAAAGTTACCTAGAAGAGAAAGGATACTTTTCGATCCTTGAAGACGCTTCAAGAGTTTACAACGGGCATGAAACATGTTTTCAGTTTAGTCCACAAGTGGGAAAGTTATTGCGCCATTAAAAAAATACCTACGAAGTCAATTTGGGAGGTGCAAAGAACGGTTATGTTCACTTTCTCGGTAGCTGGATATGTAATTCCTCATTTAATAATCTTTCAGAATAAGAGATTACCTAAAGCAGTCTCTTCCAGTGTACTTGAGGAATGGGATATAGGATGAAGTGACAGCAGAGGGTGGATGACTGCTGATATATGCATTGGTTATATAGATAAAGTCCTATAGCCATATTTGAAAAAACGAAAATATAAAATTTCCCATAATTCTTTTTCTAGACGCAACTCTAAGCTTTGTTCGAAATTACAAATTATTTTAATATATGTAAACCACAATTCGACATGAATTTTGCAGCCTGCAGATATATCGAATTTTCGACCGTTGAAGAGTATGTGGAAAAAGGGTGTTATTGAATGGCGACGAAAAAACATTTATACTCAACTAGTTAAAACCAATTTCAGGCATGTGGTTTACACCCACAGAATCCCAGTGCACTTGACTATTCCTAATGCTTGGAAAAAAATAACTCCAGTATCCTCAGAACTGTTTGGACAAAAATACTATAGGGAATTACTACAAGAGAAAGTATTAAGGAAAGTAATTACCAAAGATAGTTGTAGAAGATCTGCTTGAACAACTCAAAATAAACACTAATTTGGGCTCTAAGAATACTAACTGAAAAAGTTAAAAAGCATTCATGTACGTCTTAATCTTAATGCTAGAGATAATGCCAATTCAAAAGCAATAACAGTCGATGACGGTAAAGGGGAGCTAAGCGTTGCATCAGTTTATGACGATGAGTATATTTTAGAGAAATCATCAACATTAATTATGAAGGTCTCCCAATCACAAAGTCTTTCGAAGCAGTAGAGATGCTACCTGAATGTCAAGATGAAGAAATTTTAAATGTGCCTGTTATTTTTGACATGAGTGAAAATATTTTAGGGGCTGTAGACCAAAAAATTGATATCTATGAGAATGTAATATTACGGAATTCTTACAATGAACAATCTCAACAAGAAGATAATATAATTACAGACAATATAACAGAGCAATAATATATCCAAGATAAGGATTTTCAAAGAGGAAAAGAAGAGTTGTCAGTACAAAGAAAACCATTCGAAAAATTTGAAGAATCCTTGCATACAAATAATAATATTTCTGCTTCTAATATGTGCAAAAACACCAGAGATAAAGAGTAAAAACCAATCAAAAAGATCCTCATTTGTTATAACATCTACTCAATACAAAGATGACATGGAAGAAAAGAGCAACTAAAATTCTTCGAAATAGAACAAGGGAAAAAAGAATGACAACATCGAGGATTCTTTAAATAAAGGCAAAAAATCCGTTCTGCTATGTCAAGCATCACCTTTTCTCAATTTTTTCAGCTAGGTTTAAGCTATTTTAAGTTTATAATGTTTAAGTTATTTTAAGAAACGGTATTTTAAGATAAAAAGGATTTAATAAAAAAAATTAATATTTTGCATTTGTAAGTCCAGTGTCAATAATTAAAATGTGTAGTGCCAATAATAGAAAATGATTTGCCTTGATTTTCAATAAATAATTATTTAACACGTTCCCTGCCGTCACGGTCTATAGGACTGAGAACGAAGTGTTCCAACTATAAAAACTCGGTCCTATAGACCGAGATAAAACGGTTCGCACACGCCAACTCGGTCTATAAGACCGAGATCGTTTAAAGGTTCCCGAGCGCCGCCGGTCTTTTCTTTAGTGCCAATAAGCATGCTAATAGACCGAGCCGGCCTGTGAGACAAGTTCGCACCTAGCAGTTTTGAGTTTTTTAAATTCTACTAATGTCAGTACAACATAGATATCTTTTAATTTTTTTCATATTTTCGTCTTTTATTTTAATTCATTGGCAAATGTTTTAAGTATCGAAAAAGGGTTCCTGATCAACCTCTAAAAATCTCAGAACCCAAACCTTACCGGAATTTTTTTTTGAGAAATTTGTCATATATCGAAAAATATGCCTCCTAGAATGTATATAAGTTGAGTCGGCCTTACTAATCAACGTGGACGCCTGAAAAGATTCGAACAACAAGTGTAAACGCGTCACAATAGATCAATACGGACCGCGGTACCGGACCGAGTGTCGCAAATCGAAGGCGAGATCCTCCTGCGCCGACTCGGTCTATAGGACCGAGCTACAAAAAAAATATTTTTGAAGGCTAGAGGCGTTATTTTTCAAAATTTTCGCTAGAAGACTTTTAGTTATGGAATATTTTACTCAGTGGCGTTATTGGCCTGTAGGAACAGATTTCAAAAAAATACCATGGCGTTATGGCCAAACAAGCAAATATACCTACGGCAGTGAACGTGTTAATTACTAACACTAAATCAAATATAGTTCTATTTTCAATGGAAAGCGAGAGGAAAACAATTTGATTAAGGCCGTATTCGCAAAGATGTGCATATAAATGGAAAACTTCCCCTACAGTGCCAATCATTGCTACTGAGAAAAATTGCCCAAATGAATTTTTGTTTTGGACGGCGTTGATTTACCATTATATAACGTTACATACCGCATATGCAAATTTTGTTATAGTTTAGAATCACGTTGAAAAAACTCGTTATATTAGATTAAGAAATATAGTGACTATACAAGATAAATTAACTGCAAATGAACAATAATACTACTCTGGTTATACAAGTTGTATATAAAGCAAATTATACAATAATTGTATAATGACAAATCAAATATTTCATAGTATAATGGTAGTCAACTAGCTAAACTGCGGTCTATTTACTGTTATACGACTGTTGTATACCAATAAATCTACCGATTGATGCCCGTAATCTTTTTCTTGTATAGCTCGCCAATTGCTATTTCAATGGCTGCCGCTGCGGCTGAATTGACGCCACGCCAAACAGCAAGTTTGCAGTTGCAGACAAAGCAGAGTGGCGGCTGACGCAAAAAATTTACCGATTATTTACCACTCAATTGAATAAGGAAATTAAATACTAATCCCATGTAGGAAATTAAAGCTAGGAGAGAATCCACCAAAGAACATGCAGGTATGTATATCTTAGGTTAACAGATATATCAAACGTTTTCAAACTCATCACTTATTTACGTTTTGTCAATCAAAAGCTCGGTCCTGTATTCTACGACGATCTAATTATTTTACCATACGAACGATGATATATGCGTGTAAGAGATATGGATTACTTCCTATACTGAATTGAATTAACAAACGAAGGGTGCCTCGAGTGAATCAAAAGTTTGAAAAAACCAATAAGGTAAGCTATTTTCTATTTAAGAAGCAACCATTGTGTAGTCAATTCATATTAATAGATCACAGGTGTACTCCTAATTTGTGACCATGCATCTAAAACAGATTTTAATTGACATGTTCAATTTTAGCGTATACTGGACTCGATTACATCAAGATGAGAATGGAATCCAGGACCCCTACTGATACTCACACACATAATGTTTGCCAACGCCATGAGATATAGTTTAAATGTAATATAACTAATATGTAACTATACAACAAAATATATACGATATGCAAGTTGAATACTGGTTAATCAATATTTGAATATTAGCTATTCTGCCCGTCATATAGTGGATATACAATTAACTATATATGGTGTATATCCAGGTTGAATAATGGTTATGCAATTGCTGTATTAACGGTATACAGGCCCCAATATGAAAGCAGGATAAAATATGCGTACGGATATATCACAAAAACTTAAATTATATGATTATTTAATAATCGGTATTCAGTAATTGTATAATCGTCATAGTTTAGCGATATTACTTTCAGAAAAATCGATTGTATATTGGCCAAAAACAGTTAATTTGTCACAAATAGTATACAAGTTTTGTATTATGGTCATTCGATTTTTGCATAGTGGCTAATTTTTTTTCTCTCAGTCTGTGCGGTTTACTACCCCAGATTATTTCAAGGTGAGAGAAATTCTGAACTTAAATGATATGCCAAGACTACTTTGCTGCATTGCTGCACGCACTAAATAATTTCAACTTTATTTCAGAAATAAGCAATGCCTAGTACAAGAACATTTCATTGTTAATACTATATTTATTTGCAACTCTCGCTATCTGAAGCCAGATTTGTTGCAAAAGGCTTGTAAAAACCATTTTTTAGGCAACCATGTCAGATATCAATTAACTGATTTATTTTTAGTAATACTAATACTACACTGCAGATAGAAAATAAATTCAGAATAGAATAAATTTAGTGACAAAAACAAATTAAGTACGCAGCTTACGTAAAAAAGAAGTGGTAAAGCTAGAGAGCCTAAGTACCAAAAACTCTTATTTTGACTGTATGTCAGTAATAGTAATTTTACGATTACTGTCCTCTCATGTAATTTATCGCTATGGAAGAAAATTTATTTGGCGTTGCATTTCGTGATACGGAACAAAAGACGTTGAAGGAATAACAAAATAGTCAGCCGCAAGATGCATAAAACCCTCGATAAAACCTAAAGTGAAAGAATAGCCAGTAACTAAACCTAGAAGAAAATGTAAATTTTCGAGTCGTTATTTTAGTAGTAGTGTTCTAAAACGTATTATTATTTTACAGATCAGTTATAAATGCAAGAAGTTTTCGCAGTCTATCCTTTGAACGTTAACCTGCACGAATAATTCTATTCGATAGATGAAATTAAACTGATACAAATAGCTGAAATTAAGAGATGTCGAAATGGATAATTTATAATTAGATTCTTACTGAAAGTGCAAAAATGGTTTACAGATGTAAAAAAAACAGTTTATAATAATGAATACAGAATATAGTACTATAAGGATCCTGAATGAAGAATACATTTTAAAACATAAAATAAGAAAAGACAAATTCAAACTTTCCTGACATATTTAAGTTATCATTATTAAATGTATAATGTGAAGCCGTAATATATATAATATAGGCCAATCTTCAAGATAATTTCTCCTTCAAGACAATATCTTGGTTCTGATTTTACTATTAACTTTTTCAAGCATTGAAAGGAAAATCCCATATTTTTAAATTTCGTACAAACACTACGTTCATATACTACAATATGGGTGTTCTGTCTACAAAAGTTATATTTTTATACCATGATGTAAAATCGAACTGTCCGTGAATAGGGGCATACCAGACTTCTTTTTCCCTTGCAGATTGTTGCCACCAAGACTACGAATTATCTTTTTTATAAGAGGTAATAGCTCTTCTTTGTTGAGCTTAATTTCAAGAGGTATAGTCAGAATTCTACCCATGTTTGCCAGTTTATCAGCCACTGTATTGTCATTCGAATGACCCGGAATCTAAGGCAATATAACCTGAAAGTTTGGCGATTCATTCCTTTCTATTAACAGTATTTTTGTATTATGAGCGATTCAACTTAGTTTAGCTAAAATTATTGACCAATTGATTTTTTGATTGTGCTTTTTGAGTCAGTGAGGATAACTATCTTATCCTTTCCTTACATAGTTGTAAAGCGTTATTAATCGCAATGATTTCTGCCGTATAAATCTCAACTTCATCCTTCAGCCCTTGAGAGAAACTTAAATTTTTTGTTGGGCAAACACACAAAGACCAACCCTACCTGTTTCAATATCTTTTAAATCATCAGAAAAGACACTTGTATATCCAGCCGTCAATTTTCTCAGATAATTCCTTGTCACTCTTCAATCTTTCCTTGGTTAAACCCAAATAAATCACTGGTACCGACTTCTGTTGGCTATAGAAGCCAGAACCGAAGCATGGACGCGTCTCCGGCCTCTCAATCGAATTTTCAAACCCTCGCAGATATCTATACGCAGAACCGTGATAGATGTCTCCTTACATCGCCGGGATTTATGGGTGCGATCACTTACAAAAAAAGCTCAACATTTGCAGATATGTCCATATAGGATTGTTATTTAAAGCCATATTTTTAAAAGCAAATCTCCTTGTCAAGGACGTCCTTCTGAATTCTCAGGACATCTCTCCGCATTCCGACAGTAGCAGTGTTAGTCAGGATTACTGAGTCTGTACCCCACCAAACTCGACAAATCGCCTGCATGCCATTGAGACCTTTCTTAACTTTGATCTGAAATTCTGAAGCTTGTTTGCTGCGCTTCAATTTTGAGCTCAGAGCCATACAATTTTTAAATTCAATTATACCTAACCAAGGAAAAAGAAGAAGAGTTTTAACGATAGCAGATTCGATTCTTATATTATATCACCAAGAGCGAGGTCCAATTCCAGATTACAATTGTTGCCTGTTGCCTATCCCTACTTTTTTTACGTTTAATTGACTTGGGAAATGTGTCAATAACGCTTGGTAAAATTCGCTTCGTCCGCTCGTGGAAGGCGTGTTTTTTTTTAACGATTTTAGTGACTTTTGGGTAACAATAGGGCGTGGCACCCTCAAAATTTTCCGCCTTCAGCGAATTTTAGCCTGCCCGGCACCTGCGTCGACCTTTTTCCTGACATCGATTTGCCCCTCTTGGAATTTCACCTGCCGGCGCTCATGTATAAAACAGGCCCAGTGGCGGATTTAGAGGGGGGCGAAGGGGGTTTCGCCCCCCCCCCTTAAATTAAAATGTTTAATATAATAATTGCGTTGCTTGATTTTGTTATTCTTTTTTTTAGTACGTTGGGTCCCTTTACTCTTAATCCCCCCCCCCCCCCCTCAGATAAATCCTGGATTCGCCCCTGAACAGGCCTACTTAAACATTATTTCCCAATAGAACTCATTATGGTTGTGTATATTAGTGAGACAAATACAACAAAGGACAATAGATCTTGTCTCGGTCCCGGGCACTGGAGGAGCTACACTGCGTCGGCTGGAAAGGATTGGTGTTAATGAGTACCGCTGGAACTAATCGAAACAGAAAAAATTAGATATTTAAATTTAATCACGTTTCAAGCTTGATATGATTATAATTTAAAAAAACATTATCAATTTACAAATATCTGAATTTATATTACATAGGGCCGTAACCATATTACGAAGGGGACTAACACCCAAAACTGCGAACTCTTCATACATATCGATATGTTCAATAGTTTTTATGGGACATTCTAGGAATGTAGTATTTAAATTTTCAGTTGAACCACATTCACAAAGCGGATCGTTTCGTATACCGATTTTACACACATGCTCTCTAATTAAACAATGATTAGTACGCATTTTAATAATAGTTGTAATGTGACGTCTGTTTATAAACGGAAATTTCAAAAACTAGTTGGAAAAAGGGAACTAATCACTTATTTGATAATAATGTTTACCTTTAAATTGATAGCTCTTTTTCCATTTAGATATTAGCAAATTTGTATATATTAATTTTTTAATTACATTGAGACATTCACCTTTATCCAGTTTAACATATTTCGGTATATTCAGATCTCTTCCAATTCTAGCCAGTTTGTCAGCTTCTTCGTTACCATAAATGTTTCAGTGACCTGGGATCCAGGATTTTTATTATAAGCCTTAAAAATCCTATTTTTGTATCCAGAGTGATATGTAAATTTGCAGTATCTATAGTATTAACAAGCTTCTGAATAGCACTGAGTGAGTCCGAAAAAATAAGGGCGTTGTTAAGTTTATTTTTCTCTGCAACTCTTAACCCTTCATTTATTGCCACCATCTCAGCTGTTGAAATACACATCTCCCCAGGGAGTCTTGAAGAGAACCTAAACCCAGTATCAGGAATATAAACTCCAACCCGTTTATCAGTTTTTGAAGCGTCGGTATACATAAAGTTATAATTTTGCTTATGTTTATCCATGGCAGCCCGAAAAGCCGACTTAGCAATATATCTCCTCGTTTTATATTAAGTCTCAAATTTTTTACCAGCATCAATTGCGCGAAATATTCATATTCAAAACAGGGATACTTGGGACTTGTATACATTTTGTTAATAAAGGGAAAAAATTCTACTATAGCTTGAGTTAGAATAGGGGATGAATTTTCACTATTTACGCTGTCGTCAATCCAATAATAATTTCTTAGTTTACGAATCAGCAAACCTAGTGCGTGCTTGAAGATGGAAATTACCTTTGACAAAAATTTTACAGCTAACGATTTTCTTCTACTATATAAGTCTATTTCCGATGCTTGGACAAGCAAAAGATTCGTCGGTGTTGATTTCATACATCCTAAACAAATTCTAAGGTCTTGAAACAACATTTTACCTAATCTGGTAATCTGGACAAATTACACTTGCTAGCCATAATCTAAATGGGATCTTACCGAAGCATGGAAAATCATTAAAATAGTTTGGAGGTCTGTTCCCACCAGATTTTGGTAAAAAGTTTTAAAGTGGTAATTCTTTTTTTCGCTATAGTTATAATGTGATCTATGTGTTTATTCCATTTAATTTTTTTTTGCAACACTACCCCCAAATATTCAACCTGATCTTAATAGGTACGAAATAATAATCGTATCAATGCTGATCGTTGGTTACATACGTTTTGGCCGATTTGCTTTTGTAAACAATAAAGCTTCACATTTCTCACTCGACAGCGATAGATCATTTTCTTTTAACCAAGAATTAATTTTCGCTAATGCCATATTTATGTCTCTGACCATGACCTGAATATCTTCACGGACTAAATTGCGCGCATAGCCATAATATCAACTCATTTATATAAATGTTGAATAGAATTGCACTGAGGGGTGACCCTTGCTGCAGTACAGAGAATGTCCAAAAAGGACCCAATAATGATCGATCATTCCTTCTAGAATATAATAATCTGTTTGAGATAATTCTGTAAATCAATTTGGACATATCAGAGGGTATGTTGATGAATTTTAATTTATCAAATAGTTTGTAAAGATTTACATTGTCATAAGCAGCTTTAATGTCCAAAAATGGCAATAATTGAATTATTTTCTTTGAGAGCAATTTGAATGTGAGAAGTTAGAATAGCAATACCATTACAAGTGCCTATGCCTTTCCTGAAGCCATCCTGATAAAAACAAAAAAAGAACATCTTTCCAATATCCATTCCAACCGGTTCTTAACTATAATCTCTAAAGTGGTTTTCGTCCAGAAATATGTTAATTAAAAGTCAGTTTTCAGCTTGTTTGGACTTTATTGATAAGCCTTTAAATCAAATGCCTGGCATTTGATTTAAAAGCTTATCAATAAAGTCCAAACAAGCTGAAAACTGACTTTTAATTAATCTCTAAAGTTTTTAAGTAACAGAATGCGATTACTATAGGTCTATAGCTGTTGACATTTTTAGGATTTTTGTTTATTTAAGCTAAAACATTGTAACTTTTCGAGGATAAGGGAAAAGGTTCATCGCGGAGGATTCGATTATAAAATGAAAGAAGATGGGATTTAGCAATCTCAGGCAAATGATTCAGCATTGTATAAGATATATCATCTAAACCTGTGGAAGAAAAACTCTTATTGTGTAGCGCGTTCTTTAGTTCCGAAATATTAAATTGTAGGCTGCCTGACGCAGGCACCGACGATAAAGAAAATTCCGGATGTATGCCAATGAGAATTTTTTGACTTTTTGCCAAATATATTTACTATTAGCTTGTCTATTTAGAGATTTACAAAAATTAACAATGCCGCTCTTTTTTTTTTCCCCGATCGAGCAATAGCTCTTTTTGCTTTGATAGAATTTTCTATATTAGGACGCTCTTGGAAATATTGAAGATGATTTTTTATCAACTTAATGATGATAGAATATTACTCGCCCCACCAAGGGTTGCATTAAATTCTGTTTTTGTTGACCACTTTTAACGGTATCGATATTTTGGTTGCACGATAAAAAATTTCATCCAGCAATGATAATTCCAATTTATCCATGTCCATATTAGCCACTTTGGCAAAGTCCATAGCTATAGAATATTTAATTTTTTCCCAATTAGACTTTCTAAAGTTCCTTGTTGAATAAGCCCCAGCATAATATCTTTGTTCACTGAAGAAGAAGCAATATTATGACTTATCTGTGCTCGAAAATTATTATGCTTCTTCCTTCTCAATAATAGTTTTTGCTAGTTTAATTTGTGGAGAGTGTCTTTACGAAACTAAAACTTCTCAAAAAAAAATTCGCATTCATCAATCAGTTTTCCTTGTGCAATTTATTATATCCTTCCACTCTACGGGAGATAGCATTTTCGTTTTTTGATCAAATATACCCAGTACACTTTATCCAGCAAATTAAATTCATGTTTGCGTTGAATATTGTTTTCTTACATAGGAATCGCTTGGAGCAATCTCTTTAGAATTGCTAACAGGCTGAACAGCAAGTAGATACTACAATAGTTTATGTTTACTTTAATGCGAAGAAGTATACGACAAATTTATACAACGCATCAGCATTATACACATAATAAAAAATATCGGCATATTGTTCTTCTTCAGGCCCAGTAGGGTAAATTAAACTTACGCTCAAAATAAAATAAGTTAAAAATATGCAAGAGGAAACTGAAACGATGTCACGAAAAAGAAGGTAAATATCTGCAAAATTAAATATGTATAATATGCCGAAATAACTTACTTAGCGGCGTAATTACCAAACTTAATCGAGTCTATAAGATACTGGTAGGATTATTCATTATTGAAATATTAGTTATAGTACATAATATAATGAATTCTTATATACTCACTTGTAGATAGATTCTATATTTTTTGTATCTAATTAATATATTGAAATGGTAAATATTTACCCTTTACTCCACATTAATTTCTAGTGATAGTACCGCTTTGGCTCCGGTTCCAGAGCATAAACTGTCACTAATTCATTTTGTTAATCATAATGAGCATTATAAGATCCTTTACACAAATAGTGCACTATATAAAAATCGGCCTTTCCCATTGGTCGATCCGCATGGCCCTCCGCTCGATTCGCTCGCTACGGGGGCTCAAGAAAAGGGAACTAACCAGGTGCTAACCCAATCTAACCCAAGACAAACCCAAAATCAAGAAAAAAAGCTGTTTAGAAACCTAATCTTTAAAAAAATAATAAAAAAAAGCAACGGGGTTCGAACCCGCGTTTTCCAGGTGAGACCCAACGATCTAAACCTCTACACCACAAGAGCTCTTGATAGAAATTGATTGCATCACGCAGACATATCGTAATACGAGATGGATCGACCAATAGGAAAGGTCGATTTTTACATAGTGCACTATTTGTGTAAAGGATCTTTAAATGCTCATAATGAAGCTAAAATGCCTAATATAGAATTGACGTTCCGAAGACAAGTGAGCAAGTAACGGTCAAGAAATTACCATATGCTTGATCACTAAATGAAAATAAATTTCAGCTCTTTTTTCGTTCAATTGCGATTTTCTTCAGCTTGCGGAAGAAGATGAGGTGTGTTGTGTTGCTTTCCAGAAAAACTACCCGTCTTACCGTACCGACAACGGTTTCAATAAAAATATAGAGTCAAAACTGATTTTAAACCTGTTATTAATTACCTTACTGTCAAGTAACCATTTTTCTGTCGCAAATTTGCTGTAGGTGTTTAATTAATGTCAGAGGTGGAGGGCATAAGGTCCTTTCGCGTAAATGTAATTGGAATTAATACATTTGATGGCTTTAACAAGGTAGGTGATCACCTCGTGACTGGAAACGTAGGAGAAAAAGCATCTACATCCACACCACCGTCATGGAAGCACAGGAAATTAGATGAAGTTGAATCGGAAATTTGAAATGAGAGTTGCTTAAATATTACACCAGACTCCTTTTTCCCTTGCAGATTGTTGCCACCAAGACTACGAATTATCTTTTTTATAAGAGGTAATAGCTCTTCTTTGTTGAGCTTAATTTCAAGAGGTATAGTCAGAATTCTACCCATGTTTGCCAGTTTATCAGCCACTGTATTGTCATTCGAATGACCCGGAATCAACATAACCTGAAAGTTTGGCGATTCATTCCTTTCTATCAACAGTATTTTTGTATTATGAGCGATTCAACTTAGTTTAGCTAAAATTATTGACCAATTGATTTTTTGATTGTGCTTTTTGAGTCAGTGAGGATAACTATCTTATCCTTTCCTTACATAGTTGTAAAGCGTTATTAATCCCAATGATTTCTGCCGTATAAATCTCAACTTCATCCTTCAGCCCCTGAGAGAAACTTAAATTTTTTGTTGGGCAAACACACAAAGACCAAACCCTACCTGCTTCAATATCTTTTAAATCATCAGAAAAGACACTTGTGTATCCAGCCGTCAATCTTCTCAGATAATTCCTTGTCACTCTTCAATCTTTCCTTGGTTAAACCCAAATAAATCACTGGTACCGACTTCTGTTGGCTATAGAAGCCAGAACCGAAGCATGGACGCGTCTCCGGCCTCTCAATCGAATTTTCAAACCCTCGCAGATATCTATACGCAGAACCGTGATAGATGTCTCCTTACATCGCCGGGATTTATGGGTGCGATCACTTACAAAAAAGCTCAACATTTGCAGATATGTCCATATAGGATTGTTATTTAAAGCCATATTTTTAAAAGCAAATCTCCTTGTCAAGGACGTCCTTCTGAATTCCCACCACATCTCTCCGCATTCCGACAGTAGCAGTGTTAGTCAGGATTACTGAGTCTGTACCCCACCAAACTCGACACATCGCCTGCATGCCATTGAGACCTTTCTTAACTTTGATCTGAATATCTGAAGCTTGTTTGCTGCGCTTCAATTTTGAGCTCAGAGCCATGCCCAGGTACTTAGTTTCCTTACCCATGGGATAATATCATTATGATAGATGACTGAAGGGAGTTGCATATGACTCCTCCTAGGTCTAAAAAGGACCGCCTTAGACTTTTAAAAAGACAGCGAGAAACCATAATCAGTTTTCCCAAAGATTTGTTTATCTTATCAATAACCGAGGGTATGTCCTTACCTGTACAGGGTGGCTCGAGTTCGTGTCTATGTATGGGGAACTCGAAAACCGTAAGAGATACAGTGTCGGTTAAATTAAGGCAAAATTGCGCATTTAGGTGCCTAGCAATATGCCGTTTAGAAAGTTAAAAAATTCCGAGTATTTCCGGAGATATCCGGAAAAAACCAAAATTTTGAAAATTCGTTTTATTTTTTTCCTGGGCTTATTTAAAAACGGATTTCAAATTGAATTGCACCTTTGTATTGCTACTTTTTCCGCTCTATCTAATGATTGTATCCAGTTTGAAATCAGACGTTTCGTCTTCAAGGGATCATCATCAACTTTATTTTTTTAAATACGAACATTAATTTTTTTTATCGTTTTTCAGATGGTATTGGCGTTATTAATAAGACTATATGTTTTTATTCTTTTTTCTTTTTTTTTATTTTTTTTTATTTTTATTATTATTTTTTTAATTATATATTTTGCTTTGACGTAATTTTAAATAATTTAAGGTAGGTACTTTTGAAATTTTTATATTCAAAAAAAATATTTTATTTTGTTTTTTGTATTAAGTGGAAAATTGGAGCGTATTAAAAATAAAAAATAGTAAAATTATTTCTTACGAGAATATGGCCATGAACTCAAACAAGTTGCTTACTGCAAAGATAAAATATTCCCAACTTTTAACCAATTAAAAAACTTATTTAATAGAGAATATCAACAATTTATAATCATACTACGTGATACTATAGGAACTTTGATGGAAAAACACCTATTGGAATTTTGCTTATAAATAAAACTCACTAAGCAACTTGTTTGAGTAATAGTTCAAGGCCATATTCTCATAAAAAATAATTTTAGTATTTTTAATTTTTAATACGGGCTCCAATTTTCCACTTAATGCAAAAACAAATAAAATATTTTTATAGAATATGAAAATTTCAAAAGTACCTACCTTAAATTATTTAAAATCACGCAAAGGCAAAATATATAAAATAAAAATAATAAAAAAATTATAAAAATAAAAAAAAATAAAAACACATACACATATTAATAACGCCAATACCACCTGAAAAACGTTAAAAAAAATTAAAGTTCGTATTTAAAAAAAGAAAGTTGATGATGATCCCTAGCAGACGAAACGTTGGATTTCAAACTGGATATCATCATTGGATAGAGCGGAAAAAGTGGCAATGCAAAAGTGCAATTAGATTTGAAATCCGTTTTTAAATAAGCCCAGGAAAAAAATAAAACGATTTTTCAAAATTTCGGTTTTTTCCGGATATCTCCGTAAATACTCGGAATTTTAAAACTTTCTAAACGGCATCTTGTTAGGCACTTAAATGCGCAATTTTGCCTTAATTTGACCGACACTGTATCTCTTACGGTTTTCGAGTTCCCCATACATAGACACGAATTCGAGCCACCCTGTACACATAAGAGTCATATTATCTGCATACTGTATCAGAGAGACCTGATTTGGTATAATGTCATGCAATTCCCGAGTGTGGATATTGAATAATAAGGGGCTTAATGGCGAATCTTGGTTTAGACCCCTACTAGAAATCCCAGGACCAATAATTTTATGATCTTGATGAACATTTTTTTATTAAACATTATATCGAATACCAGATTCGTCAAAAGTAAAGGAATGCCTAACGAGAACATATTTCATACAGTTTGTAAATATTATCATATGCTGCTGACATATCTAAAAATATATCAACCGCAATCTGATCCTTAGGAGATCTACAAGAATTCTAGATGTAAGATACGTAAGACATTCTATACTTCTTTCACCTCACCTAAGCTCAAACTGTAATTTGAGAAAATTTTCCTTATTTTCCAACTTTCACTCAATAAAACTTTTTATCATCATATCTAGGGTTTTGACTAGACACGATGCGAGATATACAGGTTTATAGTTCGAGGCTGTGTTGTTAGCATTGTTAGGTTTTAACAAGAAATATATAAGAGTATCTCTCCATTCCTTAGGAGTATGATCTCCGTCTAAGCAATCATGCATTATAGATGCCCAGCAGAAACTTCTTCCCCTTATCGGGAAGGAATTTTATCATAGAATATGACACCAGATCCATACCTGTTGCAGAGTATTTCCGATCTCTAAGCACCAGTTCCAACTCAACGAACCGAAATATCTCCACCGATGACTCCGTGGGATTTCCGCTCAAAATTCAGATCAGCTTGACAAACAGTTCAAATATCCAACAATTCACCAACCACATCCAGAGTTAAGAGTCTTGCCCCCAGATTAGTCACCGAAGCATTCGAAAACTTCCTAACTGTCTTCCAGACACTCCGTAGAGTAGTGCTTCTCTGTTCAAAGAAGCACATAATTTACAGAAGACTGTCGTTTTTTATTATGTAGAATTCTCCTAGGTTCTGTAATACTGAGATGAAGGCATTTTCCTTATTCATGAAAAATGTCATAGTCGTTTTGGGAAATGCTAAGTTAGCCTCGTAAAAGGAACTAGAAGACATGTGTACTCTAATTTATTTTTGCTTCACAAATTCAGGACATTCCTTATCCGTGGAAGTATGACTTGAACTACTGCAATGATAACATTTAATAGAAAAGGGGCATTCACCCTCGTGACTACCAGCACACCAGCACCCGATTCTACCTCCATCACGGAGCCCTAGCCCCGTGAAATTAGCTTATGTTCCAAAATAATAAATCTCAGACAAATTGATACACTAAATATAGTAAATTGCTAATAAAATATAACAATAAGGGATGGATAAGTTACTACCCATAAAGGATGTTGGTAGTAAACTTTACTAAAATATTTTGTGCTCGTTAGCTTAACCCAGCTGGTTACTATAACATTTTCCAAAACCCAGAACCTTAAAGCTGTCTGCTATCATACTGTTAAAATAGAATGGGAATCATATGTTTTCAGCTATTGTCTCATTGTCGTAATTTACTTCGCTGGACTTTTTTTCTATTCTTCAAAATATAGAGTAACCCTTTGCGAAATTGATTCAGTTAAGCCCTAAGAATGAAGTCGGGTTAATGAAGTTTCTTGAAAATTTAAATAACAGATTGAAAGCGATAAAGTTTGAACGAAATATGGGTTTAGTCACGGGAATGTGGACTATGAAAATAAGAGCGCAATATACTCAAGATAAAAGACAATATTACCTTTTCAGCATATTTAAAATTAAAATACCAAAATACGTCAATATTTTTGTCCCTTTGCTTTATATTTAATATAACATTATAGGTTTAACGAAACATACTGCGGCGCGGCGTACACTACCCCCCGCTGCCCACAATAAAATGGAAATTGATTTAAATAATGATGGTCAGAAAATTTGAAAATTGGGAAAGTGACCTTACATATTACAAAATGGGCAGCCAGTCCGAAATTTGCAGCAATATATCAGAATAATGTTTGGAACATTAACTTTGGAAACTTTCCAGTGCTAATCGACTTATTTAATAAAGAAGATTCATGAATAGCGGTGTGCCGAATATTGGGGGTGAAAATGAAGATTAATGGTTTTCTTTCGACCGTCCTTAACGTTATACTTATTATACACCCATTAAGATCGGAACGTTAAAATTTATTTAGTCTGGTTTTTGATTGTAACCATAACAATTAACTCCTGCTCAACTGGAAATGATGTTTTAAAGCTTTAAAATGTATTTTTTTGAAACGCCGAATTTTTACTGGTGTATAAAAGACAAGAATAAAGAGCACTTTTAAGAATTGCCAATAACGAAATAATTTTAGGACTCTATTTTTAGCAACACAAAGCATTCCATGATTAGCATTATAAGATCCTTTACACAAATAGTGCGCTATATAAAAATCGGCCTTTCCCATTGGTCGATTCGCATGGCCCTCCGCTCGCTTCGCTCGCTACGGGGGCTCAAGAAAAGAAAACTAACCAGGTGCTAACCCAATCTAACCCAAGAAATACCCAAAATCTAGAAAAAAAGCTGTTTAGAAACATAATCTTTAAAAAAATAATAAAAAAAAGCAACGGGGTTCGAACCCGGGTTTTCCAGGTGAGACCCAACGATCTAAACTTCTACACCACGAGAGCTCTTGATATAAATCGATTGCATCACGCAGACATATCGTAATACGAGATGGATCGACCAATAGGAGAGGTCGATTTTTATATAGTACACTATTTGTGTAAAGGATCTTTAAATGCCCATGATTATCTCAAATTTCGATTCAATGGTGTTTTTCTTTCGATCACGTCTTTCCTGGTACGAGCTAGCGTCGAATACACAACCCTCTTTAAGTTTCACTATAAAAAAATCCAATGGAATGATATCGGGCAACCGGTCATAAAATAGGCCCACCTCGACCAATCCATCGATAATCAAAAGTATTTGATAACTGCTGATCAAGTAAATTGCGCAGTTCACCGCCGTGCATAAACCACACCTAATTTCTAATTTTTAAAGATAAGGTAAAGTTTTGTTGCAAGAATTGCAAATACATGGCACCGTTTAATATGTCTTCCAAAAGAAAACGATTTAATGGGATCCTTTCCAATAATCCCTGCCTACATGTTAACCATGAATGTTTGTTGGTGCTTTGTCTCTACTATTGCATGGGGATTTTTTTCATTTCAGAAATGCAAATTATGACAAACCGGCTGGGTTCGTGAATAAAATTATAGTAGTAAAATTTAGACTAAGCTTGGGAATCCGCAGCGGTTCTCGTTGATGCAGTTCTTTTTCATGTGGCCTTCTCGATATGGTCTGCCTCGAAACATGTACTCCTTCAAGGTGAACCAATTAAGTTTTAATGCCATTGCAAGACAATACAGCATTACGTCGACCTATTAGAGATATTTGGCGGTCTTGGGTGCTGTGGTTTTAATTTTTCTGCCTTTTCAGGATGGTTTTTACCGTCATTCCTTTCCCTAAATTTTTTTGCTACTGAGGAAACATCACCCTGACGCACTCTGGCCACTGCGGTTATATCAATTTGCTGAAATTCTTGTTGGGAAATAGTTACTATTCTAACTCGATTTGAGTTTGAAATCACGTTTCTTAGTATTTTAAAACGAATAACGCCGGTATTAGTAGGTACTAGCTAAACTAATGGTAGACGTTTCCCAATGCTTCGAGTACTGATGCCTAGAAGACGAGGAAAAATGTAAGCAATAATAATAAAAATCAGTAGCAATGGACGAGTTAAAATTAATAAAATAATTGAAAATTAACAAACCTTAGGGTATAATCCAGGTCAAATCGAGCCGGGTCAAAGTCACTTATAATAATAAGTGTATAATATTGTCATATTTCATCATTCGTTATATTCCAGGTTGATGTGCAATACTGCAGGCCACAATATCTAGCGCAAGCCGACCAATAAACCAAAAATGGCACATTTTACAGCAATCACTTGAGTAGTATTCACGACTCTCATAATTTATTTTACTGTTTAGTTCATGGCGCTACTGAAAATAAAGAAAAACAAGTAGCCATTTCGCCAAACCTAATCTCATGTAAAGAAAAATAAGATACCAATGCCAAGCAACGTATTAACCATTATATATAACAAGAATATCTCGCGCATTACCCCTTTATGCAATGAGCTGGACGTGTAACCGACACAGAGAGATGGATATATTTTCGCCGTGTGCATTTCGCATAAGTCTGTCTGGTTAGGAAACCGGTAGATATGCGCAAAATCGGATATAAACACGTTTTTCTTCAAACGTCAGTAAATCCGTCATTACTCGCCTGTGTAGGCGGCCGTGAAGTTTCGTTTTTCCTCCGCCGGAGCTTTACTTTTCACTTTTCCGCCGGCGGAGGTAAAAGTGTTGTCATAGCAACATAGATACAATACAAACAGACAACAAAATAAGCGTCAACAACTCAAGATTTATTAAACTACAATTTGTATTTATCACTCATTTTGTGACTGGATTTCTAAAAATCACTAATTTAGGAACAAATTGGTTATTATTTAATCGAACTTACTCAATAACTGCTTATCAATACGGAATTAAAACGCAATCGGAGACGCAATCTTAAAAAAGTAATTATTGTTGACAGTGTCCACTGACAGCTTTATGTTACATTACTATAGCAACAACCTGTGCCTATTCACCGACACCGGTCTAGCCGCCTTGCGAACCCACTTATCTTTACTAAAAATAATTATTACTATTAAAAAGAGACTTTTTGCATTAATTTGTCGACATTTGAAGAAAAAACAGCATATTTTATTTGGAGGAAAAGTTACTTTTCATGGCTTGCTCTCTATTACCAGCCTCACTCCGTTCGGCTGTTAAACACGAGCGCGCCATGAAAAATCACTTTTCCTCCATATAAAATAATATACTATTATTGGCTACAGAGCAAGCGTCGTTGTCTACGCTGACGTCGTCGCCATCGCGGTAATAAAATAAAACCGGCCATGTTGAATATCGACCTGTGATTGTTTGGTTTGTATTTTGTTACAAGTTTGTTATTTTGGCGTTATCACAAGAATATTGCTTCCTATTCTCGTGGCGTTATATTATTGATTATAGAGCATATTATGTCCTCAAAAATGCGTGGAAAGAAGCATTGCTATATTTATATGTAATATTTACTGTATACAATAACTTTATTACGGGAAATTTTCAAGTATTTAAACTGCCCTTATTATGTATTTTAAGTTCGTAATTTCAGTTTTCCTAAAAAAGGAATATTATTGCCAATAAAAGTAATGGAAAATGTAACTAATCAAATACAATTTAACCGTAAATTTTCGTTTTGACGATAATCAATATATATTCATATTAAATATAACAGTACCACTTAATACTTAAAATATATTATATGTGGATATGCATTTTACTGAAACAGTAGTATAAAAGCTTTACTATGTACGGTT
>MU182127.1:362443-392315 GCA_016904865.1 Pissodes strobi
GGATATTTATTTTCTACATATTTTTATTAAGTAATCCTGAAAAAATCAGCTCGTTATTCATAAATTTTTTTTAACTCATGAATTGGATGTGTTTGAATTGTCGGACACCCTTAACGCCCCAAAATTTTTGTCGGACACTTTTTTTTCCGCGCGTTTCATAAACTTGCCTCGCGATCACATTAAAAATAAAAACAGTATCTATGAATTTTTTGCACTACACGAAATGGTCGGCTTTCGGAAGAACTGGAAAGCAAACGCCCCCACTACGAAAGTTTTCATAAAGGGAAAAGGTGGTAGACTAGCCGCAATTAAGCCACACAAAAATTTCCAAGACAGTATTCATAAATGCAACTTTATGTCGCTGGGCACTTACACTATTAGGCATATATCTACACAAACATCTGAAATGGGATGTACACATAGAATATGTTACAAATAAAGCAAAGAAAGCTCTTAACATTTTAAGGGCAATTTCTAGGGTTTGGTTGGGCGCTGACCCTGCAACTTTACTGGTAGTATTTCAGGCTATGGTAGTGTCTCATTTGGATTTTGGATCGATTTTTATGAAGCCAGTTAGTCATAGGAGTCTAAACAAATTAAATATGATATTTTATGAAGGGCTGCGTATCTGTCTCGGTTGTATGAGATCTACTCCAAGGTTGGCGTTGATTGCGGAAGCCTCTATGCTTGATTTGGAACAGAGTAGGAGAATGTTAACTGTACAATTTGTATCTAAAATTATAAGTATTCAAAACCATCCCACTCTGAATATTATTTTAAATAGTCGCAGATATATATTACATAAGAACGGCGTTTTAGAGTTATCAAAAGCGACCTATTTAATTGAGATGGTTAAATGGTTCCTACCTTTCGGTAACATACTACACAAAACTCCAAATTTTCCTTGTTTTGAAATTGATTTTCAAAATTTGATAGTACCAGTCAAACTTTTAGCGACAAATCTAAGAAAGGGTGAATTAATGATAAAAGAAGGGTTTAATTTGGAGATGGATAAGTATCGAGGGGTATATACTTTTGTCTATACAGACGCTTCGAAAAAAGATAACAAAGTGGGTATTGGAATATCCATTCCAGAATTGAAATTTAAGTTTTCATCCAGGCTTAATGTTAATTTGTGTATTTGCAAGGCGGAAACATTTGCTATTCATGAAGCTTTAAAAACCATCATTAATAAAATAATAAATAAAGTTATTGTATTCAGCGACTTGAAAAGTGCCATCCAAAAAATCAATAATAACCTATTTAGTGCTAAAGCCGATTTCTGGACATTGAGAGCCAAAAGATTAATTCTAGAGGCGAATAAGAATGGGTATGATATCAGGCTGGCCTGGATCCCATCAGGGCATGCAGGTATTCCGGGAAATATGGAGGCGGACACTTTAGCCAATGTTGGTAGAATCTTGAATGTACCTAAAGCGATGGATTTAGATCCAGTCAACGTCGAGGTCACTCCCTAATCGTGCTGGCAAATTGCCTTGCAGCAGTGCCATAAAACAAACAAGAAAAGAAAAAGAAAGTCGAATAAACTGAAATACGAAGTCGGCATTTTTTATAGGTCAGCAAGTGTAAATATAACTGAGTCAAATAAATTGCTATTACGTGAATATGATTTGCATAAAAGCAGGACCGTCTTTGTAATAAATTGAATACACCTTTACATTACTTTTATACTAAAGTGGTTATTTGTCTATACGATAAAAAGGCAGAATCTGGTAATGAGAAGCATTTAAAGATCCTTTACACAAATAGTGAACTATGTAAAAATCGACCTCTCCTATTGGTTGATCCATCTGGTATTACGATATGTCTGCGTGATGCAATCGATTTGTGTCAAGAGCTCTCGTGGTGTAGAGGTTTATACGGCGGGCCCCGTTACTATTTCTTATTATTTTTTTAAGATTATGTTTCTAAACAGATTTTTTCTTCATTTTGGGAATGTCTTGGGTTAATTTGGGTTAGCACCTGGTTAGTTTCATTTTCTTGCGCCCCCGTAGCGAGCGAAGCGAGCGGAGGGCCATGCGGATCGACCAATAGGGAAGGCGGATTTTTATATAGTGCACTGTTTGTGTAAAGGATCTTATAATGCTAATGAGAAGGTACCGCCAGCATCCAGACGATCGCAGAGTCCAGCCTATACTGCTATAAAAAGAATTATTCGTTATAAAGCAATTCTAAATATTATAAGGGAATGTGGCAAGCCGAAATAATTTTCACCAGAAGCATATAAAATCCCGTATAAATTTGCAAATATGAAAAATATTTTATAAAAAAAGTCACTACTTTTCTTGTACAGATCGACATTTTTAAAAATAATTAGGAATAAGTGCAGTTAATTCACAGCAATATTATTAATATAGGTGTGATACTAAAAATGTTTGAAACAGGACCGTTTTTATAAATAAGTGATGAATGAATAAACTCAATAAACTTTTATATTACTAAGATATACGTAAAAACATTAAGGGAGTGTTTTTCGTAGGGCATTGACAGGGACGGCTATTAAATAAGTGTTAAAAATAATTTTTAAACAAATAGGTTTAAAAAACTATAGTCTCAGTAAGTAAGCATATAAACGAATAGGGTTGTAACGATAAGTTTTAAATATATATTTAATTTGTTACATGTGCAGAAAACAATGGCAACGAATAACAGTCCCATCAACCAGGCTTGCATATAATGTAGGCTTGGACTGAGTAGGGGCATTTAGCCACCATACAAGGTGAAAGCTGCAAATGGCCAGATGGAGGCCACACCGTAACAACTGAAGATATGATGTATTGTAAATTATCCAAAACTTTGCAAAATGTGACGTGTCTTCTTCAATTGGGGTCTTCTTACTTCTTCTCTTTTTCTTCTCTGTTCAATCGTAGAGATTTTGGCAAAAGTTGAAGGCCAATGTTATCAGGAAGAGGGCAACTGTGAACTACTAAAAACAATAGTTTACTAATTGAATGTCATCCTGTCCTAAGCTGGAACTTGAACTTGGAAAATATTATGTAAACATTTAAGAAAAATTATAAACAACGCGAGCGAACTGCGCAGACAATTATGAACTTAAATGTTGCGATGGCTAGCAATTTTTTCTATCTAAATAGCCAAGCGGACTATCAGTCTGACAGACTTTTGTTTCCTACATATTCCACTCTAATAATTTTTCGCAGTTAATAGGAGTATAGGCTTTAGTTGTTTAGTTGTTCTACCGATATATATCCTCAAACCTAACTCAAGAAATGCGCTGTTCATAGCAACGCAGTTTCTCGTCCAAAGTACTCAAGTGAAGCACGATGTGTATCGTGCTCAAGTCGAATATACGAGAAATCTGTCAAAATTATAAGTCATCTCAAGTGATTTTAAACGTTAAATAATTCTAGTGCATTAAAGTGCTACGTGAAATTAAGATAATCTAAGGACACTTAAGCAAGCAATTACCTGATAAAATAACCAAAACTAACCATACATTATAATACAACACCGCTCTCTTTTATTATAACAGGGACAAAGACCTAAAATCAATTGAAACTATAACTTAACCGACATTCGTGTTTTATTCATCGGGTATAGTGTAAATTCGTTAAATCTTTAACCAATAAACATTGTAATTGTGTTTAACCGAAGTGCCTTCTTGATAATCTCTTCTCACCTGACGTAGATCAATCCTAAACTGAGCTACATAAACCCCCAAACGCTAGCATATATAGCCTGAAAATATTAATAAATAAAAATAAAACACCTGCAGTAAAGGAAAGAGCCCTATGCTAATCCTTCCAAAAATATTATATTTTAAACTTTTATGCTTTATTGCTTCATTTATGAATATAAGTTGTCTAGATGTTTAATGAACTCAATTTTTTAAGTTAAATTTAAGTTTATTAAAAATGTGGCTGGATCTAATATTTTAGGGAAGGAGACGATAAATTTTGCACAGCCGTTAGTCAATTTTTCTCAATGCTTTTTTATCTCCTTAGAATATAATGTAGGCGATTAATTATTTGCAACCTTGCCAGATGTTCCTTCAGGCCCGTCTCCAGGGGTGAGGCGGCGAGGCAGCCGCCTCGGGCGGCCGATTTATAGGGGCGGCCGTTTTTATTTTTTCTATAAAGTTTTAGTGTGATTGTATGTAACACGGTAAACACTCTCGCAGTGAATATTCGTACTATAAGAAGCTCTTCGCACGTTGTATGCAATAATAACCAACGCCATACAAAATTAAACCCCACTATATAACATAACGGTCTATTCGCAATTAGCATTAGCAGTTTAAATTCGCAGTGAATGAAAAATCGTATTAACAGTCGCAACTGCTAATGAAAAATCGCGACTTAGCATATCTCTAGGCACGGGCGACATCGCCCTAAGCGATGGTAATTTTTACGGAAATGGCCGAAACCCGATTGATTGATCGATTACTGAACGATTACTGGAGCGAGCACATGTTACGTATACGTACCCATGCGATTTTTTAAACCAAAAATTCAAACTTTGCGCCCCCAAATACCCCACATAGGGTACCCATATAAAAAAAAATTTCCAAATATATTTTTGAAAATTTTTTTTTCGCTCTCATTGCAGAAACGGTTAGAGGAATCCACGTACATGTCACCCACGTACAAATATATTTTTTTAAATTACATACAGGGTGTTAAAACCACAATTTTTCCCAAAAAATCCCACATTTTCAAAATATTTCGGTACAGCAAACTCGTGCAATTTTTTAGACCAAAAATTCGAACTCCGCGCCCCCATATCCCCCTGTAAAGTACCCACATCAAAGATTATTTTTTTCAAAAATTATTTTTTAATTTTTTTTTTGCTTTCATTACAGAAACGGTTAGAGGGATCCATTACATGTCACCCACGTACAAATAAATATTTTTAAATCACATACAGGGTGTTAAAACCACAATTTTTCCCAAAAAATCCCCTATTTTCGAAATATTTCGGTACAGCAAACTCGTGCGATTTTTTAGACCAAAAATTCGAACTCCGCGTCTCCAAATACCCCTCTCTAAAGTACCAACTTCAACATTATTTTTTTTTGAAACATATTTTCCAAAATTTTTTCCCTGTTTTTATTACCGAAACGATTAGAAGGATCCACTTACATATCACCAACGTACAATTTCCAAAATCATATACAGGGTGGTAAAACAATAATTTTTTTTAAAAATTCAACTTGTTTCGAAATATTTCGGTACAGAAAACACATACGACATTTTTAATGCGAAAATCGAACTCAACGCACCCAAAAACCTCCCCGTAAGATATTCAAAATAAAAAAGATCATCCCCCTACGAAATTCCCTATTTCGTGCCGAAATCTAAAGAAAAATGCTAGATTTTGAGACAAAAATTACATTTTATCGAATATCTACCTTATTTGAACTCCTATCGAAAAACTTTATAGGACCTTTTCGATTGACCTGGCGCAAACCGATTTGAGATATCTCTTTCCGTTACTACACAAATGAAGAAAATATAAAAATCACGTTTGGTCGATTTGGAAAAAAACGAAACGTCGTACAATCAAACTGGATACGGCACATTATAGTACCCGACGAGACCCATCTTTTTCACATTTAAAGTTTACCTCTAACTCTTACCGTTTTCGAATTATAGCAGATTTAATGAAAATCTCGTTTTTTTTTAATTTTTCCGTCAAAATTTTTGAAAAAAATGTCCGTTTTTAGTACAGAAACAATTAAAGGTGTCCATTTATATGTTATTAACATAAAAATACAATTTTCAAAAGCATATACAGGGTGGTAAAAAAAAATATTTTTGAAGAAAATCCCCTTTTTTCGAAAAAAAAAACGGCAATATAGGTATATATTTTTTAAGTTCTAAAGGCTAAAGGTCGTCGAAATACACATTTTGGTGGTATGTATTTTTTTGTATCACTCGTAGTTCTCGAGCTACGAGCGTTCTCGATTTTAAACAGCCGATTTCTCGAAAACTAGAAATAATGTGTTTGTTTTCGTAAAGAACCTTTTTTGTCGACCTTGAGGTCCTCTACCTACACGCCGAATTTCAAAACGATCAAAAAAAATCCGATAGGTTCTACCGATAGGTTCCAGGTAGGTTCCGGTTCCTATGGAACAAAATGAAGGTTAGGTCGACATAAAAATACGGTTTTTTCCGTTTGCCGAAATTCTTCTTTTTTCTACCAGAACCTACCCGTTAAAAAAGGGCGATTTCTCCCACTTCTCGATAAAAATTCGGGAAACTGGGGACGTGGGGGTATCCACTAATCGGCCAACCCCGACTCCGCTGTTGAATTTGATCGCGGCAAAGTTTCGCTCCGCGCTCCCGTTTAGCCACATATCGCGAAAAAACATGCGATTTCCATATAGCCCCCCAAAACCCCCCCCTTAAAATCGAGCCCCGGCATCCCGGATTTAATTCCAGGTAGCCCCCACGTGGTACATCTACCATGAAAATATAGACCCTGCAGGTCATCTCCTTATACCGGAACCTACCGGTTAAAAAACCGCGCGGGCGCCTATTCGTCGGATTATTGACTCCTAAATTGGTCTGTTGTAAGGGGCGGCCAATTCCTGCTCGCCTCGGGCGGCCTAAAGCCAGGAGACGGGGCTGGTTCCTTAAATTGATATCAAAAATGTTTTCAAACAATATACGTTTATAATAGCGAATCGGTCTTTAGGGTATATAATTTTATGCGTAGTTTTAAAAGACTTGGGCAAGACCGGATTACTGATTGACACCACCCAAACCACCATAACCAATATGTGATGTTACCAGTTATTACAAGAGTAGAATATTTTAGTATTTTGTTTTTATGCGCCTCTGGATGGTAAAACTGCTTAATTAATATAGATAAAAATATATCTGGAATCTATTTAAAAGGTGATATAAGCAGCTGGATTTTCCCAAGGACATGAAGGATTTTCCAAGAAGACAGGCAGACTTATATAAGATATTGCGACCTATATACAATGGAACAACGTACTGCTGTATGCCATCTCATTGACCAGCTTTCCAGAATAAATGTTACTCGGATATTCTGCTGAAATATGTGAAATTGTTTGGCACACAACTTTTAACAGTACAACGTTTGATTAATATGGACAAAAGTGCATGCTAATTGTTAGTTGCCAAGATGACAAATGGCTTCCTTTTCAGATGAAACTCGGATTGGTTACTCTCTAAGTAGCGTAAATGTAGTGTAGATGCTATCTTGGTAATGAGGATAGCTTGTATCAGGATTCATGTTTATTAGACACATGGGTGCTTATTACTTCACCTTAGTTGTACACTATTTGATTAAGTTCGCTTCAACTCTGTCCCCAGGGTGTAAATAGCTCAATAGCACTAGTTTAGTGACACTAATAAAGCTGAAAAACCTAAAAGAACTTGAAAATGCTCGACTTTTTCTAGAACAAATCTGTATGATAAAAATGTTTAGCGCGCAAAATGTTTGCGATTGTTTGCAAATATTTCCAAACTCAATATTTGTTTGGTGGAGACGTATATGACGCCCATTAGCAAACGTTTGCAATCATTTGGTCACAGTTTAAGAATATCTCTAGACTCTGATTTGGTCGTGTCCCGAGCGGTGGCGGTACATCAAAGGGATTTGTTATTTGTGTGTGCGCTTTGCTTTTTTGGATACAGTAGTTTGCGAATAATAGGCTGGTGGAGGCGAATGTCAACAATAGAACTGCAAACAGTTACAAACATTTGCTAACGTTCGCTTGCAATGATTTTTTGCTGGATATGGACCTCTTGGGATGAAGCAAAGCGTTGTCCGAAATTATACTACAATATTTATCGACAGTTACACAACAAAATTTAACGCTGTTATACCTGTAGCGATTCGCTTCCGTTCTGACAAAATTATTCCGTCTAATTCTAACAAAAACGATAAATTTTAACTCTCTAAAAGGTCAGACATGACGCAATTAGTAAAGAGAACAACGACACCACATGAAACCAATCAATGGTTTGTATTTCGTTTCTCGGCTCCAATTAATTGCAATTTCTACTTTGGCGACGAACTTTGTTTAAATTCAGTTGCGATATATTTTCCAAAAATAAACGTACACCGACATATCTGCAACTTCACCTGAATTTTACAGCATCTGCTTCGAACAAACACATCACGTACAGAGTTCCGCACTCTGCCACTTAGTCAGAAATACTTGTATTCCCGATATTTTCTCAAGTTAAAAATAATAAGTGCTGCTTCTTTAGATGTCTTAGCAAAGAAAAGCGTTCGGAACTTTTACAGTTTGAGATTTTTGAAACAGCAAGATAATTCGCAGTGAAGAAAAATATATATAAAACAAAGAACTTAATGTGGTTCTTCACCCATCCATTAGTTATAAATTGAAATCCGTTAATCGGTATGTAGTTAAACTATTCCATTAAATAGCACATCTAAATACATACCTACAGTGTTGACATAAAGTTTGGGTTAGTGATTATACGAGCTCAAAAATACTGTTTTTCTACGAGCGTGTGAAAAGTGACATTTTCCACACCCATTTCGGTGTGAAAAATGTCACTTTAACGCACTAGTGTGAAAAGTGATTTACTTTTCGCACTAGTGTGAAAAATAATTTCCTTTTCGCATTAATGTGAAAAGTAATTCTGAAAAGATTTACATATTTCGAATAGTCTTTTTTGAGTAATTAAAAAATGACAAAAACTGAATATAAATAATTTTATTATAACTTTACAAACACAATAATATAACATATAATGATATATAAGATATCATGGCTTTAAAAAGTTTACCACGCAATTTGTACATTTAGTTAAATTAATCTCCGACGGAAATTGTTGGTAGGACACTGAACTTCAGATCGAAGTATTCATAGTCAAAACATCTTCATTAGGCTGTGTACAGGTAACCTCTTTTTCTCCTAGTATCTTCAAGGCTGTTTTTTGTTTATTCTCCACGGAGTTTTCCACATATCACTCGGCTACAGTGGCCGACGTCCAACCCTCATGACGTTTCAGAGTCAAAATATCTACTCCTGAGTCTGCCAAGAGCGAAGCAGATGATCGCCGAAAGCAATGCCCTCTATAGCTAGACGGGTCAGGCAATCCAAGGACAGTAGCTATGTTTTTCGGCATAGCTCCAAAAGTATTTATGCCTATGGGCAGTTTTATGGGCACGCCTTTTCTATATTGGAAAAAGAATCGATTTTTGGTAATGCCTACAGGACGCAGACGCTCATACTTTCGAACAATCTCCACTAAATTAATTTCTTCAATTGAACCACCACTGATAATAAATTCTCGACAGGTTTTCGTTTTAGTATCAGGTATTTTAATTAAGTAAATGTCACCTTTGTCTGTGACATCTTCAATAGTCATTCGACACAGCTCGTCTCTCCTACACCCTCCTGCGATTCCAATGATTAGTGTGACTTTTATGAGCAAAAAATCGTCATCGTTGGCCCTTGTTAAAAAAAATTTGACATTTTCTTTGGAAAAAACTTTAGATTTTTTCGCCTTTTATAACCTTCCGATTTTCTTTTCAAAAAAGATATTAAATTATTGTACCTGCTTATATCAATGTTTCTCTCTTTCGATAGCATTGTCCTTAACATGGAATAATGACTCCAAAGGGATGAAGACTTTTGTTGTGTGGACTTCTGCTGGAAATAGGCTAGTAAGACAGTATCGGTGAGATTCTTTATTTTATTTCCACTACACCACTTTTGGAAACGTTTATATGCATTTTCATATTGGATCCTTGACCTTGGTAGAAGCGAATTCATGGCTATTCTCGCAGATTCTTCTACGTCTGATGAAGCTAAATCACTATTTTCTATGTCTGAAGAGTCCATTCTCTCCATTAGGTTCTTGGAAATAACTTTTTGAGGCAGAATTTTTTGAATTACATACGGTTTGTCAACTTTACTGACATAAAAAAACAATTTGAAATAAATAACATAGGATCACCATGATGATCTAATTGATATGATAATCAAAACGACAAATTCAGGTAAATATACAGAAGTAATTTTAAAAACCTAATGTTCAATATGCTCGTAGAAAAAATCTTGTAAGACATACGTGTGAAAAGAACGTTTAAGGCACTCGTATGAATTGCGACACTCGCTTCGCTCTTCCGCATATTTTCATACTCATGCCTTAAACGAATACTTTTCACACTTATATCATAAATAGCTATTATTGACATGGAAATCACAGCTCGAAATGCCAAAGTATCAGCTGCGCGCCTTCTAGGCCAATTTTTCAAATTAAGTTAGGGTCTTGTTACACCTTTTTTGAATGCTTATTTATGCTTAGTACAGAGCATTAGAATGAGCTACTTACAAATAACATGATGGTAGTGCGTAATATCATTACCGCCTATTGACTAATTATTTAGTTTAATTAGTGTCATTTTATGATACGTCAATGAAACAGGAAATAAACAGGTTATAATTTAAAGCATAATGATTGTAAAAGCTCAACAAAATCCATCACACTGAATAAAGCAATAATAAACCAACATAAAATACGATGCGTGCTTAAGCAATACCTCGTTGTAGGAGGTATTGGCTTAAGACCGCACGACAGAAGTGAAAATTTGAAAAGGCGAGAATTTGCTCCATATAATTCGATTTTTCAATAATAAAATATTATGTTATGACGTATCGTGTCAAAACTCGAAATTTCGAAAAACTAAAATGCAACTAGCTCTCCTGTATATAAAAACCTTTATCATTTCTAAAGAGCCTTTTTTTTTAGTGATGGGTGAGACTGGTTTTGGTCTTGCGGTCTTGGTCTTGCATCAGAAAAAGTAAGACCAAGACCAAGACCAGCTCCAGCTCTGCAAGACCAAGACCGAGCAGTGCAAGGCTTATGCAAGACCAAGACCCTGTATTGCAAGACTTACGCAAGACCAAGACCGAGCATGCATGCGTCTTGCGGTCTTGCGTTTTTTTTTTCAAATTTGTATTTGTTTACATACTGCCATTAATTCTGGGATCGAAATTGTTGCGTCGAAATACGGAGAAAAAAATTGTCAAAAATCATTTTCTTTGTGAGATGCATGCAGGCAAAGTTAGACCGTATTCACTATCTGTCACGCCGCATTGTATATAAATAAATAATAATGTATTCGTGTAAAATGAGCAGTCAAATTTAAAAAAAAAATTATACTTATAATTAGAAAAATCTAATTTGAATTTTAAATAAATTACACAAATGCCACTAAATTTCTCCAACCCTTGTATATGGACCGGGATATACTGACCGATTTTTTGATGTGATTTTGACCCAATATGTCCTTTATATATGGTATATAATAGTACCGCCAACTGATACCCCTATTATTCAGTCAACCACAATACGCATATTCTGATGTTATAAAGTGATAAAGTGAAGTATCATTCTGGGAGCTTTACATACGGGGTGTCCAAAAAGGATAGGAATATACTTGGGATCTTGAAAACTATAAGAGATAAAAAATTTATTAAATGGAAAACGTTGTAAGATATTTAATTGCTAGTTCAAATCTGTTTGATAATGAATTAATCTTAATGAATTTATAATTTATCACCACGAATTTCATAATAAATTTTATTTATATTTTTCATTTTCCCCATTTTCAAAAAAAAAACAAAAACAAATATTTTTAAAAGCTGCTGGTTTTATGTAATTTAAAAATTTTTGTTTGTACCTGCTATATTTTTTTGACAAAATATAGTACAGAGTTCAATAGTCGTCCTTGTCCTACGCTGTGTAATACTGTTGTTGTTTTTTAATTGTTCTTTATTGTTTGTAATGTTCATTGTATGTTTGTATTTTTTATTTTTTTAATCAAAGAAATAGTTTATTTGATATACCTACTATTTATATAGGTACTTTTAGGATATTTTATATTTTGCTGTCCTTTACCTGAATGCGGTTTTACCAATTTCTTCTAAAGGTTATTAAAATTTAGTATTTAGTTGTTTAAAGCTGAATATAACTTTAGAAAATATAATGAATACCCAAATACTAAAAAACTGTTGAGGGTGCGATCGGATGAGAATAATAGAACAACTCTTATACCAAACAAAAGATTTATTAGATAATGAAAATTGTTAAAAATACAAGTCCTTAACTCTACGCTATATTCTTACTGACTGACTATATTGCAGAAGACGCAAACGTCGCACAACAGTCCAAGGCGGCGAGCCTGCTTATCGCCAATTTGTTTATCCTAGTGAGTTAACGTTTTAACTGATTAGCTCAATACTATCCCCAAAATTTAACTCTACAAGCAATAAAAAAATAAACAATAAATTTTTACATATGTTTTACATGCTTGACAAATCTGACAAGCCTAATTTACATTTTAGAAAATTAAATCTAGGTTTTGCAATTGCTTTTGTAAAAATATCTGCAAGTTGTATTTCTGTTGACACATATTCTAATTTTATTGTACCATTTACATAAGGATCTCTAATAAAATGGTACTTTACATCAATATGTTTAGTACGTTGGTGAAATTCAGGATTTTTAACTAATTTAATGGCACTTATATTGTCCATAAACAAAATATTGTCCTGTTTAGCCGCATTAATACTAATTTCACTTAACAAACGTATTAACCATAGAATTTCTTTCACTGCACTAGCCGCACTCACATATTCTGCTTCTGTTGTGGACTGGGCGACACATTGTTGTTTTCTGCTCTGCCATACGATTGCTGCACTGCCATACATGCACAATATACCTGATGTTGATTTCCTCGTCTCATTGTCACTTGCAAAATCCGCATCACTGTAGGTTACAAAATCTCCATTATTCGTATAGAGCAGTCCAAGATTTTCTGTGCCTTTTAGGTATCTAAGGATTCTTTTAACTAGTTGACAATTGTAAAATATACTAATATTAGTTAAAATATTTAATAAACATATTTTTATGAACATCCTGTATTACTTAAAATGCTACCCAACCGTCCGTGACATTTAGCTTAAACCCATGAAAACTGATACTCTAACATAAACAAATAATATGATCCAGAGATTGGGAGAGACCTAAAACAAGAACTAAGGCAGTGCAGTCAGGCAGTGAGTGCTAGCACTTTGGCCGATTAAGACCCATGTATATAGAGTGGTCATAGTTTACCTATGTGTGGTTGTTTTGTGTGAAATCATGTCGACATGTGAATAATAGTTTATATTGTTATTAAAGTCCATGGCAGGAGTTTTGATGGTATACCAGAGTTTATTGCCGTGGGCAAGGTATTACCAGGTTGTGGTCGATTGTGTAGCGATGACCGGAATGCCCTCTGTTTTGTGCGCGATGCCTTCTAGTTGGTCTTGTGAGTGTGAGGGCGCCTCACTTGTCTTCTCAATTGACACACTTGGGTTCTAAGATCTCGGTATGTGTTATCTTAGTTTCCGGGTGCTGAGATGCTTACTGTTTAGCGGCAGTGGAGCGTCTGGGGTAGCCCAAACTATTTCAGGTGACACTAGCTAGTCGTCGAAGAAAGAAGATATATGTCTGAGATTATATAATAATATAGTATTGTGTAAATTGATGGTTATTGGATGAAGCAAGGGGACAGAGGTTCCCCGGTGAGTACACTTTATTTTTATCATTGATCAGCAGTACAGTAACTGGTTAATATTTTTGTTTCATGGTCACCTCAATCTCTGGCTATATACCGAGTGGAGCTCGCTGAATGAATTGCATTGTCAATACTCACATAAGTGTGATCTTATAAAACACTAATTTTACACAATGGACCTTCGTCGGCTTGTCTAATGCTCTGGAAGCAATTCCAACGGCAAATGCGATATCAGGTCTGGTGACTACCTGCAAATACATTAGACTGCCCACTATCTCTCTGTATGGAAAATCATCTTCTTCAATATCTTCACTGGCTTTCCACACAGTTTCCATGGGCGTAGAAACAGGTTTTGCCTCAGCCATTCCAAAACGATACAAAATCTTTTTATATAACTGGCTTGATTGATGAAAATCGAACCATTTCCACACCGCTGAAGTTCAATTCCTAAGTAACTGTTCACATTGGCTGTAACTTTTGCTTCAAACTTGACACGCAGCTGGGAAAGAAAATCCGAGGCTTCATTTTCACAATTTGTTGCAATCAATCCATCATCCACGTATAAAAGTAATAACAATTTTGTACTGTTGAAGTCTTTAACATACAAACAAGAATCAGCGCTGCTTTCTATTAAGCCATATTCCAAAAGAAAATGCTTACATGCTTTATTCCAGCACCTAGGGGCTTGTTTTAGGCCGTATAAACCCTTTACTAATTTGCACACACGGTTTGTGCCATCTTCGAAGCCTTTGGGTTGTTGCATAAAAATATCCTCGTCAAGCGTGCCATAAAGAAATGCTGATTTAATGTCAAATTGTTTCAAACCTAAGTTTTCGCGAGCTGCTACACAAAGCACTGTTCTAATAGTGTCAAAACGTGCCACTGGACTGAATGTCTCTGAATAATCGATGCCCTTTTCTTGTGAAAAACCTTTGATGACAAGGCGAGCTTTATAACGTTCAATTGTTCCATCCAAATTGTATTTAATTCAATAGACCCAACGATTATCAATCACTTTCTTGTTTTCTGGTTTATCAACCAAAAACCATGTAGTGTTTCTATGCAACGAGTCGATTTCTTCTTTCATAGCATTAATCCAGTATTGGGAATCTTCTGAGGAAACTGCCTCACTATAACTTGTTGGTTCAAAATCGGCTAACATTGCCACACGAACCCCAAAGAAATCAGGTCTTTTGATTTTGTTTCGGTCACGTAGCTTGGATAAAACAACGGGTGATGACACATTTTCTTCTGTAGCTGATTCGTTAAACTCGTCGACCTCTTGCTCAGGGTCGTTCTGAAAATTTTCAAATTCACTTACAGAAACACACAGCTTTTCCGATTTAAAGGTGACATCATGGCTCAAAACTACGTCATTTATCTCAGGAACCCAAACACGATATCCTTTTACACCTTCCATGTAACCCACTAGATATCCTTTTTGAGCTTTCTTGTCCAATTTAGAGCGTTTCTGCTTTGGTATATGCACAAAACATTCAGTACCGAAGACTTTCAGATTGTCAACTTTTGCATTTTTGCCAAACCACAATTCGTATGGAGTTTTTCCATCAATTCTTGTAGGACCGGTTCTATTGATTACGTATACGGCCATGTTCACTGCTTCTGCCCACAGAAACTGAGGAATATCTGGTTTAGAATGAAGCATTGAGCGAGCTGCCTCCATTATTGTACGATTTTCCCTTTCAGAACTGCCATTCTGCTCAGGGGTATAAGGAGCAGTTGTCGAATGTTTTATTCCTTTACTATTCAAGAAGACAGCTATTTCCTTACTAGCATATTCTTTTCCTCCATCCGTACGCAACTCAACAATATCCTTATCAAATCTGGTTTTAACTTCATTGCAAAATTGTTTTAATTTAATTTCTACATCTGACTTTTTATTCAAAAAATAAACCGTGCGAAATTTACTAAAGTCATCTTTAAATAAAACATAATATCGTTTATTACCAATAGATTGAACATTCATTGGACCACAAACATCAGAGTAGATAAGCTCTCTCGAATTCCTAGAAATATCTTCCCTGCGGATAAAACTCTGGCGATGTTGTTTCCCGTACGCGCAAGCATCACAAAAAATGTTGTCGTCGGTCACATCAAAACCCGCTTTGTTGATAAATGTTTTCACGTGTTTTTTATTTTGATGACGTAGCCGTTCATGCCAAAGTTCCAATGTTTCAGCCGAATAAGCGACACAAGCAGTTTCTGGTGGTATTACGCGTAACTTCATACGATAAAGATTATCGGCTTCTATTCCAACTGCGATTACTTTATTGCTTCTCACAAATAAACACTTGGAACCGTTATCACTCAAAATAAAGTCGACTCCCTTTTTTGCTGACATCTTAACAGAGAACAAATTCTTAGCCATATCGGGTATAAACAAGACATCGTACAGTGTTGCCGATATCCACTTTTCTCCGTCAAATGTTTCAACATCAATGTTGCCACTTCCCATTGCATGCACTTGATCACCATTTCCAACATAAACTGGTTGTGGATCCTGAAATTCCGTATACTCACAAAACCATTCACGCTTGTTTGAAATGTGATTCGATGCACCCGAATCTATTATCCAAGTGACACCTTCTGTCAGCAATTGTAATGTTCCCAACAAAAGCCTCTCTCCTTGTTTGAGCACTTACATTCTTCCTTGGACAGTCTTTCAGTAAATGTTCTTTTGAACCGCATATAAAACAGCCTTTACAGTCTTCCGTTTCGTGATTGATCTTTCGACACAACGAACAACGCTTAACATTTTCACCCGATTTTTCATTTTTCACAAACTTCGATTTATTTTTATTGAAATGTTTACCTTTAAAATTTAATTTGGTGAGCAAAGCTACTGTTGACTCTTCCTCATCCTCACGTTGCTTGTCCAATCGCAGTTCTTCGGTTAAAAGTCGTGTTGTTAATACTTCAAGCGTTTTCTGGGAGGGTTGTGTTGAATCCCATGCACTATGAAAGTAGTTGTACTTAGATGGTAAAGTTGATAAAACTCTTGTCATTATCATGGACTGTGGTATTTCCCCACCTAATTTCTTCATCTTAACAGCCAACTGTTCAAGCTGAGAAATATGTTGAGCAATGTTACTACTAGCAGCCCACTTAAAGTCAAAAAACCTTTTTTGCACTAAAGACAAACTTTCGTCCGATTTTAAGTCGTACACACTATGCAATTTTTGCCACATTTCACGAGCAGTGGCGCAATTCATCAGCAGTTGTAACGGCTTAATTTCTACAGTTGTAACGAACAGTTTTCTTGCCATCCGGTCAGCTTTGTTCCACTTCTTTAATTTGTGTTCATAGTTAGCCTCACCTTCTTCAGGCTTGAGCTGAAAACCTTCGCAGACCTCTAGGGCTTCTTCACTATCCAGTAATGTTTGCATAACAAACTGCCACTGTTGCCAGTTATCTGAGTCACGCAGCTTTTCAATTTTGGTCCTGTCAAGCTCCATCTTCGAAGACACTTACAAACGCCAACACAAAGAAAACACGCGTACTTAGTTACTGCAACTCACCACTTATTATTCTCATTCGCACACTGGGCCCATAACCTGTTGAGGGTGCGATCAGATGAGAATAATAGAACAACTCTTATACCAAACAAAAGATTTATTAGATAATGAAAATTGTTAAAAATACAAGTCCTATATTCTTACTGACAGACTATATTGCAGAAAACGCAAACCCCGCACAACAGTCGAAGGCGGCGAGCCTGCTTATCGCCAATTTGTTTATCCTAGTGAGTTAACGTTTTAACTGATTAGCTCAATAAAAACAATCTAAATTTCCAATGTAAATCAAATTGGCGTTTAAAAGTAAAAAGTATTTCTGTCATTCTGCAAATCTTCTCGAGTTTTATCTGTCTTTACCTTGGAAGGATGTCTACTCAAGTTATCCTAGCTGGTATGGAAGCTTTCATCCCCTGTCGTATTAAACGTATCTCAAACAGCAAAACATGACTTGGGAAAAACTACTCAAGAGCAGTCAATGCTAAAAAATAGCCGAAAATCTAAATATATTCATCACGACTACTACCAGTGTAAGCGGACCATTGACAAGAGCAATGAAGGATAAAACGAGCATATAAAGAACAAGTTTCTCAACTGTGCTAACGGATCAAGATCCTTTTGATCAGTTGCCAAAGCTATCAATTAGGGTTTCTTAGGGCGTCGATCCCACCACTGACCAAGGGTGATGACTCAATAGCGAAAGCGGCCAAAGAAAAAGCGAATATTCTTGCCGAAATGTTTGCATCAATTTCTACCTTAGATCCTCTAGGAAAGACTCCTTCAACTATCCCGAGAGTGAATCCCCCAATGTCAAATCTGGTATTTCGCCAACGGGAAGTGAAACGAATACTCAAAAGCACAGACACTAACAAGGCCACAGGACTAGATGGCGTTCCCACAATAGCGCTTAGTGCTGCTGAACTAGCGGCTCCACTATGCAGGCTTTTCTCCCTATCACACAGAACTGCATGTTTTCCTTCTAGCAGGAAATATGCTCAGGTGCAACCAATCCCGAAAAACGGTAAAAAAACTAACGTTCAATTGTCTTAGTTCCCATAAATATCTTGAATCCGCAGGCATCATAAGCAATCGCCAGTATGGCTTCCCGAATCACAGACCAACGGGACATCTCCTGACTTACGTGGCCTTTCTGTAGACCAAAGCCATCGAGTGCTACGGCGAATCTCATGCAGTGGCTCTCGACATATCCAAATCATTTCATTGGGTGTGGCACGATGTAGTGTTAAGCAAATTGATAGCATACGAACTACCAGCAGCACAGTTTCTAAGCATACGAGTTGGTATTGATGGACATCTCTCGGAGGAACTTAAAATTAATGCCGAAATTCCTCAAAGGTGTGTATTATCTCCCACACTGTTCCTATTCTATATCAACGATCTCTTAGAGAGGTCAAACAGTTCTATTTATAGCTTTGCAGATGACACAACTCTTATATCCATATTCAAGTCGTGAACTCCATTTATCGCGGCTTGTTCCCAACAGGAGCGAGAAAATCAGATTAGTCATATCAATGATAGTATGAACGACGTCATGAAATGGGGTGAGTAGAACAGTATCCAGTTTAATGAAAGATAGACTCAACAAAGATAAACACCGCAACACCTGACTTATCAATGACAGGATAAACACTGACTCTGGCCTCATCTACTAGAGATTACAAGCCAAATATTCAAACCGAAAGTAGTATTTGAATCTGACGAGGATTAAAGGTAGGTTAGTAACTCTGTTCTTAAATACAGAACTGCAAGTAAACATAATAATTATTGCAATATAACCGAGCAAAGTTAAACTAATAACTTAACTTATTTTAGTTGTTTGATAAACCTAAGCGAGCCAATAGATTATCCACTAAAATAAATATAGTCACAAAGTACTGGAGGATAACATAAGAAAAAGGATGGTCAGAATAGCCACTTATGCCTACAACAGTGTTATAAACGCTAATACATATTATGTATTAATAATAGTATGTATAATTAATTAATATGAATAAATGCTGCAACTGGAAGTCCACTAAACGTATTGACATCAAATCAAATCAATACATTTATAATTAATTAACCGAAGAGGTTAATACTCAATAATTCTTATCACAATATATAGAATAATTTGTTGCTAAATGCAGCATATAAAATAAAAGTTACAAGTCTTTATAGTGATAATATCAGACTATTACAAGGCTGATATGGCTTTAACTTATTGGGATCATGGATTGGGTTTAAAATGCTGCTGCCGTTTCATATTTTCCTATTAAATCGTGAATAATTGTTAGCTATTACATTTTTCTTTTTCTTCAGTAGTAAATTACTAGTACCTCTTGCTTGTTTTCTTCCAAGACTTGTTGATCTCTGCATAGATTGCTTGTTGTGTTTTATTCTCATTCTGCTCTAGGGATTTAAGGCATATCCCTCACATAGATCCACGCGGTTTGCATCTATTTTTATTTAATTTTCTCTCAATCGTCAAGGTGTTTTTTCCCGTCAAGGTTTTTTTTCCTTTATTATGTTTTATTGGATTTTGAGATTATTTTGTAATTCCACCTTCTTACCGACAGTTGTTGACTTTGATATTTGGGATTTCCCCCTTAATTTGTGCCTTTTTACGTGGCATGATATAAGTTTTGCAATATTCGATTTTTAACCTTGAATATAATGGGCTCTTTTCACTTAATTATTGCTGTTTATTGGGATTTTTACAGATTTATTATTTTGTTTAGGAATATTTATAGTTGTCCCTAATTTGTGTTTGACACAAACAAATTATCGGGATATTAATACTACACAACAGGTTTTCCGAGCTCACCATATAAAACCGAGGCAGTTTATCCACCAGGCAACCCTCCAGCTTCAGAGAGGGTTTTACTACAGTTGACAGAAGCCATTACAAGGTTTCACGACCTGTCTCACGACAGGTTTCACTACCAGGATTCATCTTCGTGCTCGATATCACCTTTGAGCCGAGAAGTCTTCACCTTAAAGCAAAGAATATTATAGTACACAATAGAAAACTCACCCCATGTTAAAAATTTGTATCTCCTATGGAAGGCTAGTGGTGTGACGGTATCTGTGGAACTGTTACTTTGTCGCGGTATTTTTTAATACCGTCGCGGCATCGCGCTCCACCCCGAAAGAACCGGTTACATTAGAAGTGCCTTAATATCGCAAGAGGGTATGTGAAGCAGGAGCTAGGAGCGCCGTTGTCGCTGTTCCAGGTACACGGTTACGGTTACAGGTTTCGTCCGCGTCGCCTTTATTAATATGAATGGATTATTTTTTAATTAATACCGATTTTCACTGATATTAAATCACGTTTTATTGTATGGAATTTAAATTTTTCCTAGTAATAATAGGTGTAGGTAAATAAATTAACCTATGATATAAAACATAGAACACATTTTATTAAAAGTAAATTTATTGTATGAAAAGAAAACCAAAATAATCTTACAAAAAAATTCTATAAAACGTAAACAAAACAACACGTTTTCTTGCCAATAATAAATATTATTTATAGAATCTTTAAGGTTCATATAAAAGGAACTAGGTATATCTATATTTTAGGAACCTTTATTATTTCTTTGGTAATAAAATAAAATTCGCATAACAAAGAACACAGAATAAAAACCGATTAATATTCCTGGTTAGTGTTTTAAAATAATATCTGTTTAACTTTAGAGGAACTTAACCTTCTATCAGAAATAATAAGTCAAGATTTTTAAAACATTCTCTCACATGAAACGCATGTAGCAATTGGAACAATGCACCTCGATAATTGTACCTATTTATTATTAGAAACATAGACGGTAGGTGCCCTTTTGTTACGGAATAATTTGTTGCTTTTAATCGTTATTACCAAACCCTTCCTAAAAGAAATGTAACTAAAGTGAAATTTCATTATCACCCACAGCATACCGTTTAGTCAGGAAATCGTTTAAAGCTGACGATAATAAACTGACAGTTATCAAGTCATCAATTTGCGCTAAACGCAAATAATATTTTATTTGTCACTCATTTGTAAATTTATTATTTAAAATCAATTCTCGAAGAACGAAAATTCATTTTTACAGCTAGTCACGCTACTTACTTGCAAAAAGTTTACACAATTTAGCATTCAAATCAGTAGCTAGTAAATAGTTATTTGTGTATTTAGAGCGCAAAGTAACGGATTGCCGCTTGAGAAAGAATGTTACTGCGCGACGCGTAGCGGAGCGCAGTAATCTTTCGAAAACGGCAATCTTACTTTGCGCTCGAAAAACACACAGAACTTTTTCTACAGCCGCATTTTTTAAAATTAAATGCACATTTTTCTCTATACTTTATTCTGAAATTTGCGAATGACTGTCAGTTTTGACATATTATGTTCGGGCTTCGGGCATATTTAGAACAGGATTGCCAGCAACAAACTGTAACAAACGTACGACTGTCATTTATTTATCTTCGGTTTCCATGACCATTCAGCACACTAGACGAAAAAAGTGAGAATTTCCTTTTCCATGTTCGCGCTAGAGCGCAAAATAAGGATCCACGGCATTAGTCGATTTTGCGATTTCATTTGAATTTAGTATTTAGTTATTTTGCGCGCGGCTGTAGAAAAAATCAATTTTCATTGAGAAATTTGAATTTCTAAATCCTATATTTTTGACCGCCAGGAACGATAATAATAATATTCCAATATTTATTAACACAGCTTTGTAACAATAAAAACAACCAAGACCAAAAACACAAAACATATGAAATTAATACTTATGAATTGAATTACATTTACTTTTTTCGTTCTAGTTCCAAACCCTCAAGATACCAAACACTTTAATAGCCGTTCCCGAAAATACCAGCGGCCAGGCAGCGGCGCGAAGGCGCCTAGCATAGTAGCCGAGGGTACGGAGGCTCACGGTGCAAGTTATAAAATTCCCAAGCGTAGGGTATTTTGTCGCGGTATTTTGTAGCGGTATTTTTCTGTCGCGGTATCATTTGGAACGGTATCGTAGAGGAACGGTATTTCCCATCTCTAATGGAAGCAGACTTTTCGAGCCTGCTTCCAGCGAGCGAGTCTCGCCCACCGATCTCCATATATGGATAAGCACAAACCGTCTGCAAGCGTCGAAAAATCGTACTAATCATGGGAAAAAAAACCGGGTTCTGCGTCGGACAGAACTGAAAATAGGATAATTTTACTCATGCGCACAAACACCCAGAAGCGACAGAATGAAATCAGCTCATAAGCTTTTACAGTTCGGTAATCAAAAATATTATCAAATTTCTCTGACCTTGCTTGTTGCTTGCGCTTGAAATAATTCTTTTTTCTGTGTTTGCCGTAATGGGTTTCGGCGTTTCGTTTCGTTCACTTATTGAAGTACGTACGTGCGTCTGAGTGGTTTATATTATCGTTTTCGTTGAAAATAACTAATTTACTCCTTGATATCTAGTTTAGTTTATTATTATAATAGTTCGTTATTAGTGTATTTTGTTAGTGTATAAGTTGGTGTAGACGTTAGGAATATGATTTAAAGACAAAAGACCCTAAAAGACAATGGCGACAACTGCCAAGGTCAAAGAAAATACTCAACGGTGTTTGATTTGGTCTTGCCAAAATAAGGGTAGAATACCAGGGATTTCTTATTTTAAGTAAGTATTATTTTCTTTTAAGGATAATTGCAGCATTACATACAAAATATGGGAATAATATCTTAAAAAGGGTTTATTTACTGTCACGATGCATAAATAGCAGTGAGTTTATTCAGTTTTATCATTTTGTATTAAAAGAGTCTTCTTATAGGTAGGATGGATTTTAATTTACGTTGTTGAGGAGCTTTGATGCTCTAAACAGTTTTTTTTAGATCCTTAAATGGGTAATTGCTCCCCATACTTGTTTCTGCTATTTTAAAAGATTTTTAAAAATTGTTTTACATACTACATATATGGGTTCAATAATATAGAAATGATACGTGGGGGGAGCTTTAATTTTTTTTTCCAATATTTACCTCTTTCTTTTAAAAATTTAGGACAGAAAAGTGTAGTGAGTGACGTAAAGTACAATTTGTATGTCTTTTCTATCTGTAAAGGTAAAGAAAAAATAAAAGAAGGGAGTAAAAATTGTAAAAAAATGTTAAAGCTTCCCCCGCGGCTTATTTCTATGTTGAACCTATAGAACAGTCTGTAAAATATTTTTAAAAAAATCTATTAAAATAGCAGAAACAGGTATACGGAACAATGAGGGAGTTTCATCAATTTTTCGATAGCCCATGAAAACCCTTGTGGACACGTGCTTTTTCTTTTTTTCATAAGGCGAAAAATGAGGCAGATACGCCTTGAAATGTGCTTATGACGTCACAATACACATGAATTATTACGTCACACCATGCATAGTATATCTATATTTACAAAACTAAAAACTGGCATAGCTCTCGTAATATTCATATTTAGTGGAAATAAAAAAATACTTATCGATTTTTTTTCACTGTTGTAATAAAAAATAATCAGTTTAATTTCTCAGGAATCTTCCTAATTACTCTTAAATGTTTTAATGTTTTCATGAGCATTTAGACGTATAGTCTTAAGAATTTTGTATCTTGGTACATACTACCTACATATTTTGTATTATTGGCTTTTTCCAAATAGACTACTACTACTACCTAATGTAAGCTAATGTAAATAAAACGTTTATATCATGATGTTTTGTTTTAATAAACCTTTCTTTGCCCCAAAGTTATTTTAGCTATTCAATGCAACTAAAATTCATATTTTAAAAAACTAAAAAAGGTGTATTTCTTGCCTACAGATTGTGGTACGTAATGTGTGAATGCAAAATACTTTAACATTACAAATCTCTTTTAAAAGTAGTACCTATTCAAGACTAACTTAAAGAGAAAGTAAAATTTAAGGCAAACGCATATAAAAAGGGTTTTATTAGGAGGTGCGTCCATTTTTTAATATTTTTGAATCAAAGGGATGATTTTAAAAAATATGTATATTTGAAAATTTACAAGTTTCAGTGCTGCGCCTGTGTTACACCAGATTTTACAGTATAAATCATTCAAATTTTCTTGGGCATAAAATCATTTTGGGCAAACTAGTCAATATTTTTAACAAAAAAAATGCATGCCACATATAAAGAATGTAAAAATTAGGTAGGTATCAAAATATTTGGTTGTATTTTTTTTTGCATACCTATCAATGGTTTATTCCTTAAACATAATTATATACTTACTGTCATATTTTTACATTTTTTAATTAGTTTTTGTGTCGCCCAGGGACGAGGAAAGAAATAGTTTTTATTTTTTTTTTCTCCAAAACAAAGCAAGATTCGGAAAAAATAGCAAAAGTTGTATATTTTATCGGTTGGTCTATTCTTTTTAAAAACCAATGGCTTGCAATTTTTGTGTTAAATATATCATCTATCAACTTGCTTTTGAATTTTTGGTAATATATACAACGGCAAAAATATTTTTCCAAATTCTTAAAATCCGGACCTGTCGCTTATTCGCGGCCATGCGGTGATGAAGCACGTGGAGTCGATCGATAACCTGCTAATTGAAACTGCGCAGTCTCAGAATTACCTTCTTTTGTTTACATCTGAAGGCGCATGAATCAGTATGATTTGGATCGCTTTGTGCTTATCCATATATGGAGATCGGTGGTCTCGCCGTAAAAGCGACCGCGTGCCCGGCCACGTTGCCAAATTTGTGCGGTTGAAATTTGCCCGGCGCGGCGTCAAAGATAATAAATAATTCTACTAGGAAAATATTTGTTGGTCGTGTCGTGTTGTCACGCAGTCAGTAGCGACTTGAGTAGCAAGCGTGCAGGAGTAGGCGAAAAGCAGTTTTCATTTACGTATACCTAAAATAATTATTTTCTTCAAACGTCAGTAAATCCATCATTACTCGACTGTGTAGGCGGCAGTGAAGTTTCGTTTTTCCTCCGCCGGAGCTTTACTTTTCTCTTTTCCGCCGGCGGAGGTAAAAGTGTTGTCATATCAACATAGATACAATACAAACAAACATCAAAATAAGCGTCAACAACTCAAGAGTTATTAAACTAAAATTTGTATTTATCACTCAATTTGTGACTGCATTTCTAAAAATCACTAATTTAGGAACAAATTGGTTATTATTTAATCGAACTTACTCAATAACTGCTTATCAATACGGAATTAAAACGCAATCGAAGACGTAATTTTAAAAAAATAATTATTGTTGACAGTGTCCACTGACAGCTTTATGTGACATTACTATAGCAGCAAACTGAGCCTATTCACCGACACCGCACCGGTCTAAGCCGCCTTGCGAACCCACTTATCTTTAATAATTATTATTATTACTATTAAAAAGAGACGTTTTTGCATTAATTTGTCGACATTTGAAGAAAAAACAGCATATTTTATTTGGAGGAAAAGTTACTTTTCATGGCTTGCTCTCTATTACCAGCCTCACTCCGTTCGGCTGTTAAACACGAGCGCGCCAAAAAAGTATTACTTTTCCTCCGTATAAAATAATATACTATTATTGAGATTTTGAGATATTAAATTCTAATCTAGGTATGGCTTCAAATGCTGGCCATTTATGCCGATATTTAACATTTTACCACTGTATAATATGATTGACAATGGGTGATATGCATAAAATCTAGGCAAATGCTTTTACTTAATTTTTTTGAAATAAATATACAAATTACAAACATCCAACAAGGATAGGTAAAGAGCAAAAGCAATTGCTTTATTTTATTCATTATTGTTAAAGATTTAGAAATAAAGGTTACTTTTGTTCAACAATAATTGAAGACCATAAGTAAGAAACAGGCTAAGTGCCAAAAAATGGTAAGTTGAGATTTTGCCGTAGAAAGACGATAAATACCAGTAAATATAACATATCAAATGCGCTATGTGCCAAGACGAATACCGTCGTTACGGTTGACGTATAAATTTGGTTTATCTGCTATTACATTAGAAACATGCTAAGTGCCATGTTTATTTTTTTTTGTTTTTATTCGCTATCGGGATTAATCGGGAAACCTTAGTGTTTCTCCGGACAAAAACAAAATCTAAGGGCCATGATACCTTTTTTAAACGATCAAAAGCACAAAGATTTTTATATCAATATTTCTTAAGTGGCACTTAGCTCTTTGTAAAAATGTGTGGCACTTAGCTCTTTTCACAAATTTGAATGTAAAATGTTTTGTTTTAATGTTTATTAGAATTAAATAAGTTTTTTTCTTATATAGGATGTTTGAGCGTAATCGTTTATATCTTTAAATTTAATGTTAATTTCAAATGTTTAAAAATGTTGCTATTAAAATGTTTCTACTTAATAACTCCCTTTGATTATTTTGGCACTTAGCCTGTTTCTTACTTATGGTCTTCAATAATTATAGACATCGTTGCCAAACAACGTCATCTTAAAGTTAAGGTAAATTCGAACCTAACAACTATTACCTGTACTATTACATTTTCATTGGTTAGATGTGAACAAATAATTTATTATGGGTGCTAAGTTGTTTACGCGCATCATTGTAAAAAGTATATAATTTGGCGATTTCAGGTTGGCCAACACATTTTTTTTCATGACACACTGGGGAGGACTTTAATATGTGAACGGAATACACAAGGTGTCCGGGAAAATGTGAGAAATCTCCCGGGTTCAAATAGAACACGAAAAAATAACGTGACAAGTTCGTATATTTCTTCCCCTCCCTACGGAGATATGGGCCCATAAAGGACGCCGCTGGAAATCGTTTTTTCTTGAATAACCTCCAAAGTACTTGACATAAATTAATAAAAAATTAGTATAAAGGTCACTAGTAAGAACTCCTTTAAATAGTTACAACATATTTAGCTTCTTTGGTTTACCAGGGGCGGACAAAATTTAACACCCTAGAGCTTATTTTTTTAACACCCTGTATGATAAAGACCCAAAAAAATGTTTGGATAGCTTGAACTTTAAGCTATAAAAAAGTGTTCCCGTTCAAGAGCGATAAAATAAACCGTTTTTGAGTTGTTATCCAAAAAAAATAAGAAATCCGAAGAAATCAGTCGATTTTCTTAATAAAAAATAAAACATTAATTTCTTTCTAATTTTTTTTACTCGAAAACGGTTTTATCGATATTGAACAAGAATACTTTTTCTATAGCTTAAGGTTCAGACAAATATTTTTTTGGTCGTTATCATACAGGGTGTTAAGAATATACGCATTAAGCTGTAAACCTGAGTCCGCCCTGGTAAATTAAAAAAGCTAAATATCTTTTAAGAGCCCTATTTTAAGGGGTCCCTACTAGTGTTATCATATTAATTTTTTATTAACTTACCTACATCAAGTACTTTAAAAGTTATTCAAGAAAAACCTAAAACCAGCGGCGTCCTTTGGGAGCCCATATCTCCGTAGGGATGACTGGTAGGAAAAAAATTATAGAAACTTGTCATGTTATTTTTTCGTGTTCTATCTGAACCCGCGAGATTTCCCAGATTTTCCAAGACACCCTAACTATTTTTTAGACCCCAGTGAAATCTTTCTTTATGTTGGTAATATTCGGTGATTAAACGCGAGCGTAATTCATTAAGTTTAATGTTATTAAAAAAGTACCATATATTGACTGCTTAATTTCTTCTATTTCTGCCCTACAAAAATGTAGTTTCCAATCTTGGTCATTCCCATATCAATTCTTTACTTATTAACATCATCACAATATTACATTTAATTCCTTGGCATTTCACACTGATATGACTGACAATGACAAAAGGTAAATTAGGGTAAAATGTGGGCAAAATGTGCGAAATGCCTTTTAATGCTATTTTTTTGCTTCACCAGTAACACAGGGTGATTCCTTACCAAAAAAACCGTAAATGCAAAAGTTGTATTATTTTTCCTATACTACCTTTTAAGCGCCTTGAAAAAAACAAGTGAGTATCGGAAATCAGCGAAACAAAAGCAACATGGGATTTCTCTAATGGACTACCCTGTATATTTTACGCTAAAAAGAAAAACTTTTCCTCCTGGCTTCAAAATAGTATATTCTGTAACTAGGAGGAAAAGCAAAACATTCCTGGACGGACGACTGTGGTAATGCGCGTCGTCCAGCAACACAGGAGTCCAGGAATGTACTTTTCCTACTAGTTGCACATGCTACTTTTTATCCGATTGAATTAGAATACGTACTTGCAAAAATAGAGCCAAATATTACTCTAAATAAATACGGTGTTTTAAATTTAAACTCAACATGATATCAAGTTTTGAATCGAGCGAGCTTCAAGTTTATTACGTAACTACGGAAACTACAGCTAAATGTTACTTTTGATAGACGTCAGATCTGACAAACAAGGCTTTTGAATAGGACAGAAATGTTACATTCCCGTCCAAGGACGGAAATGTTTTATTCCCGGACAGTTATTTTCTATTCCTGCATGTACAGTTATTGCATGTTGTCAAGCAACGAATACAATATACTGGAATCATGACTTTTGCGGTGAGAATACACATCGGAAAGGTGTCGTTTTTCGTCCGATCGGATAAAAATATATAATATGTTGACATTCAGAGGAGATGCTTCAGAAATATTCAAGTTTGAAACTCACATAATTGCAAATGGCTGCCTCGGTCAACCACGTTGGCAAGTTCTAATTTGACAGCTCCAGAAAAGTGAGTTACTAATAATATAATAACAATAATAAAGCAAAAACGTTGGCTAGCCATTAGCAATTATGTGAGTAATATGTGTAATTATGTGTAATATTTCTGAAACATCTATAGTCAAAAGCGATCTTATCGTGCGGGTCCAAAGGTAATATTCCACTTTTAAAGGATTCAAAGCAAATATTTTTTTAAATAAAAATTATGGAGGAAAATCTGAAGAGTCTTTAGTTGTGTACCAAAAGATGACATAGTTGTTATTGTCCAAAAATCATTTTTATATTTCCGTAAATATTTTAATCTGTATGAGTCGAGAGAGTACCTTGCGGTAAAAGTAACAGACAAAATTTTGGCAAAAAATGTTCGTTGGTTGGCTGATAAAAATAATAATTGTTACAGACACAAAGTTTTATTAATTGAACAGATGGTTTTAACTAACATTTATATGTTTTGTAAATGGACATTAGATAAAAACAAAAAAAAAGAGCAGCAAAAATTAAACAACCTTTAACATCAATAAAAAATATATTTTGTCAAAAATAAAACAATTTAGATAGGTAAATATTACAGGTAAGATTTCGACAGATTTTCAAAGTAACAATTTTTTAGAACTAAAATAGTAAAGTACGTTTTCAAAAACACTTTCTTACTTAAAAAAACTATTAGTCGAATATTTAGGTATTTACCACAAAACTTAAATAAGTTTAGCAGTTTAGCTCCTCTGCTTTGGTTAATTTATTGTACAGATTGTTTACGTATAATGTTGCCCCCTCTGACTTATCTATGTTTCGAGCTTAAAAAAATAGTGATACCTATGCAAATTTTCAGCTCGATATGACAATTTAAATTCGAAACTTGGCCCGCATTTCCTAAATGCGGTCATGTACCGGCTTAAAACCACGATATTTTTATATTGATTTCAAACCTATATACGTATGCAAATTTTCAGCTTCATACGACAATTTAAATTCATGATTTGACCCCCTCCTCCTAAATACGACCCTGTACCTGCTTAAAAATACGATAATTTTACATTCTTGAGGGACCCATATACGTATGCAAATTTAGAGCTCGATAAAATTTAAATTGAAAATTTGGCCCCTTCTCCTGAATACGGGTCTGTTCCAGCTCAAAAATACTATAAT
>MU182127.1:392325-405955 GCA_016904865.1 Pissodes strobi
ATTTGGCCCCCCTTCTCCTGAATACGGTTCTGTTCCAGCTCAAAAATACTATAATAATTTTACAATGTCTCCGGACCTAAAAACGTATGCAAATTTTCAGCATGATACGACAATTTAAATTCAAAATTCTCCTCCTAAATATGGTCTTGTACCAGCATAAAAACACGATAATTTTGCATTTTTATCCAAACTAAATACGTACGCAAAATGTCAGCCCCGTCGATTTGGGATAACTGTTTTAAAATTATGTGTGTAAATTGTGACAACTTGCCTTGGAAAATGCGAAATAATAAAATAATATTGAGTCGGTATAAGTGGGGACATTTGGCAACACTGCGTCGCGGTCCGGCCGGCGACACGAGGGTTACCGCATATTATATTCGTTTTACGGGGGCATTGATGTCTCCATACCGATTCACAGATTGCCATTTGAATAAGCCATCTATTCGTAGTAGAATTTTCTTTGCTTAGATTAAAGGCACTGCTGAGCGTGCAGCCGGACTTCAACGACTTTCGGATCTAACGGGGCATCGTTCCGTTCCTGTTAATTTATTATAAACTGGCCGATTTTTAAGATGGCTCTTATTAGTTTTATTAATTCTATTTTTCTTTCTCTTTGCCTATTGTTATAATTATTGTCACTTTAATTATTGATTAATAATATTATCATTATTGCTTTTAATATTGGTGCGGCACTAATTCATACGTTTCGGCTTACATATCTGTAGAATAGTAGAGTTTAGAGTTTTAAAGTGTAAGGTATACTGTACCGATTTTACCAACATAATTGGTCTCAGTACAATCATCATATTGTACAATTATCCTTAATTACTTAATAGTTTTTTTGTGGTCATTTCTTTGCTTTTAGTTTCATTGCAAGATTGTTGTTGTTGTAAATAAAAAAAAAGAAGCCAATAGATTGAACCGTAAATTAAGATTGTTTTCTTGTTTAATAAAATGTGCCTAACAATCGCGCATAATACCAGCGGAGCTTTTTCAGTTAGCTGGCAGAACTGGTGGCGCTCACGAACTCCACACCTCCTGGTATTGCAAACATTACTCCCCGGTGTTAGGTTTGCTTTAATTAATTGTTTCCTATTTTAAATTAATAAGAAAATCGTGTTGCAAGCTTGCTCGGCCTCAACGTAGAAAACCATATCGTGGCGTAATAACGTCAGCAAAATCGCCAAGTAGCAGCACAAAAGCTAGGAGCACTCTATAGAGAAAAAAGTCGTATACACCTCATCAGCTCTAACTGCTCTATAAGGTATGACAATCTCTCGAATTCTGTTCCCATGTATGGAACTCGGCACCCAAACACTTGGTCAAGATATTGGACTCCATACAGAGGAGAGCAGTCCGTCTTGTGGGTGACCCAGAGTTGTCTAAACACCTTAAAAGCCTTAAAAGCCAAAGAAGAGTGGTATACCTATCTCTTTACTATCGATACTACCACGGAAGGTGTTCGAACGAGCTGGCACTTATGATTGCCCCCAGAGTTGTGTCAAATAGAAACACCCGTCACACACAAGCTGCTCATCAACATATGATTCAGTTGCGAACACTTAGGTCATCGATGTTACGGGACTCTTTTATCTGAAATGAACTTCCGAGTAACGTCTTTTCCGAAAACTACAAACTCAGCGCATTAAGTCCAACGTCCATCTTCTTCTCCGCACACGTACCGCTCGTTGACTTGTATAGAATTTTCCTTTTGTATATGTGCCGAACTTAAAAGAAAAACAGACAAAAGTTCCGCTATATTAATATATGCGAGAAAAGATCGCACTACAATTAGTACTTCCAATATGAAGAAATAAAATTTGATAAGCTAAACCCAATTATGTCATCATTAACTTATAGAATTTCAAGAAAAGGTTACAAGTTACCGATTAATATTGCGTGTTAGATATTTTATGGAGATTTTGTGAATAAGATCTAAGATGGGTTAAAAATTTAACAGGTATACCGATATGGCGACATTTAAAAAAATCCAAATATGAGTATTTCCGGTATAACAAAGGGATCGTATTATCCTTGTTGAAGACCTCTTATAAGTAGTATATTTATCCTTATCTTTTTCAAATCGCCCCACGATATCTTCCCCTCCCGTGGTCAGCATTAGTATTTCATATTTTGTACCTGTCATTATAGGACTCAAATGTCTTGCTTTCAATTATTTGATTATATAAAGCAGTTTTGTCTCGACAAGACATTTCTTATACTTGCTACCCATGAGGTTTGTAAGAAATGTCTATATACGTATAATATCTCGAAGGATTTGATTTTTTTTCATCAGTAGGTAAGTATGTGATTCTAGAGTCCAGATTTTTTTATCCATAGAGGAAAATCGAGGAGACATGGAAACCACGCGATCTCGGGTAAGATGACCAACATTTCAAGCTAAGGAAACTCTATTAGCACGGTATGTAAATTGGAGAAAAGAATGAATCACTTTTCATCTGCCGTTAAAATAAGAGTGACAAATTTTAAATTATTGTCAACAATGCGATCTTATTATCGTATTTTTTCCAAAAACATGTTGGCTATGCTTATGTAAGAAGAGCCGGTCTTAAATGAGTTAAAAAATTCAGAAGCTGAATAAGTCTTGTGACCTTTTAAGTGATTACTGCATGTTTACCCAAAACAAATTACTAAAATGTTTCCTCCACTAAACAAACTGCACTGTGCCTTTTCTATTTCTCCAATTTCTTCTATTTACATACCAAATACATATAATGCGGTTTTTGAAACGAAAAGAGACAAAAAGAACAAAAAGTCACATATTTTCTGCTGTGTATTTCCAGAGAAGGATACTGCAAATTCAGGTCAGTAAATTGTCGTTTAAGCTGACATGGCATGGTTTCAACAAAATGAGGAAGTTTCTTGTCGGAATTGTTATCCACTTGATGGAGAATTTTATACAGAACCGCATCTGTATCATTTCATTTTACAACTCTTTGTAATTTGGATTAGGTTATAATTAGTATTTACTTGCGAGAATTACTACCCCTTAATATAACCGACTTGATGATATTTTTTGAATTACATCGTCAAAGTAGACAATAGTGAACGAATTCATCTTCAGCATTTGCAGCAAATTAATGGATACCTTAGAAAGTTAGTGTTATTTCACAAGAAGTTTACAAATAAATTATTTAAAAAATAGCCATTATATTGTGTCTTTTTTTTTGAGTTATCGTAAAATGGTCGTGTTCAAAGTTCAAAGAAATTCTAAATATAAAGGAACGCAAATAAAAGGCATTATTTTCATTAACGTAGAACTATATAATTTAGAACTCCAACTGTGGGACGACTTATATACATTCCACGCTCATAATCGTTTTCAGTTTTAAATACTCTAAAATGCTTTTTGAAGAAAAGTAAGAAACATATTCATATAATCTAATTTTGGTCTTTTGATTATGTGCTTACAATTAGGTATTTTAAATTTTCGCGACTTTCTGAGTCACAAGAATGTCGTTATGTACTATATTTATTTCAAGCAATTTTTAAACGCGCGTTCGGAAAATTGCCGATCGAAAATGCTTTTACATGAAGCGACAAACGCTTTTATATTGGAGAGAACGAATATCTTCCGGAGCGGAAGGAAACGATAGAAATCATTCCGATCGTTTTCTCCAACTTATACCCCAGTTCCTTTCCTTTGTAATAGTTAATAACATTGGACCTTTCTGAATTAGTTCTAAATCATTAACCTACACTACACATATCATTATGGCGGTTAAAATTATTATTTTGTGAGATAAAAGGTATAGCTTTATATATTATTAATAGCAATACACATTATTTATTTGGTAAAGGTACCAGTGTGCAGCCAGCGACTGGCAATTTATAAGTCCCCATATTTTAACTAGCGTCTTCAAACAGCGGTCTAATTTGATCTTTTCTGGTGACCTTCGGTGACTGGGGGAATGTCGGCAATAAATAAGTTATTTCGCATGGCCCTCAGCTCGCTATCTATCCCTATCCCAAGGTATACCCAAACTCAAGAAAAAAAACTTTTTACAAACCTAACTAAAAAAATAATTTAAAATATAGCTTGGCACTGACGGGGATCGAACCAGCAACCTTCGCATAAGAAACATACCATAACCACTGACGGTTCGAAGCAATCCAGTGTACCGCGAACACATGGGTAATTCTGCCGATTCGACCAAAGTCGCGTCGCGTCGTGGAACCGAACAGAAAAGGTCAAAGTAGATCGCTGTCAGAAGACGTTGCTATATGTTTTGTCCAACACTTCTACATATATTTTCCAAACTTCTTTTAGACAGATGTTAATACGGTCGCGGTGTGTATTCGATGGGTTGTAATAGTTCGATTTTGCCAATGTCAAATATTTTTAAAATCTCATTTATATGCCGCATTTAGGGAAAAAGATGCTATATTTTGCACGCACCGGTTTATTAATTCTAAATTTATTAATTTGATCTGCTAACAATTCGTTTGAAAATGCAGCTTTTCTAATATGAATTAACTATTTTTAAGTATAGGTTAGCTATATATTTCTATTGGCATTTATAATCCGTTGTGACTCTTATTTATTTTAGTTGATAAGCGGAAACGATTATTAAGATAATTTGGCTTGATTTGCATCATATTATCATGAGCAGAATTATATGGCCATTTACGCTGAATTACTGTTGTTATGACTCATCTTATTATTCATATTAATGTATTAGTCATATGCAAGATCAGCAAAATCTGGAACATTTAATATACGCAGCATGCCTAATGTAGGTTAGTCATTAAGAAAGCTTTGTACTGAACACTTGTAACTCGAAATAAAACTTTTTAAAAACAAACGTTTCCGGAAAGTAAATAAAATTGGCGCAGTCGGTAGGATCCTTTCGGAGTGCATTTATTAGATCGGAATCTCGGAGTTCAGTGCGATACCCTGTACGAGATTTATTAAAGTGATCAACCAGTGCACTACCCTTTGTTTCAACAATTAAGAAAGGACCAAGAAGAACTTCAAGAACTCAGTCAAGCATATTGTGACTCATGATGCAATGCTTTATGGTACGCCACAACAATGCTAGTGTCCATTACAGGCAGCGAGTGACCCGAGCAGTGTATCTCCTCGGCTATCTCATTGTCTGATACAGGAAGAAAACTGGAATCAAGCCTTATCTTGTAAGTCATCTTGAATTCTTATAGTTGCACAACCTGTTAGTTAGAAATGAAATAAAAAAATTCTTCAAGAAGTTATTAGGAGATATTACTTACCCAAAGAGGAATTTTAAAGAAGAAGGACAAACTTCTCAACATTCTAAACCTTCTACAAGTAACCAATCTACAAGTAAGTAACCAATATAGTTTAAGTATTGAAAAACTATATTCTGATATTTCTGGAAATCATCCATTATTAACTTCTAATTTAGATTTAGATTTAAACATTGATGAATTATTTTTTGAAAATCCTTTTCATAATTCTGAAGATCAATCTATTAGAATAAGTAACCATATAATTGATTTATCATTAGGTAGTTGTTGTAATTTGATAGAAATGGCTGACGCTTTGAGATCTACCGTTACCCTCTTGAAAACTTTCGATGGAACGCCATCACGTTTAGATTCTTTTATTAATCAAATAAACACCTTTCATACTAGATATTTCTCTAATCATGTATCGCAACAAGAATATGTTTTATTCGCTATAAAATCAAAAATTATAGGGCCAGCTGAAGACTTTTTACTTACTAGCTCAGATTTATTAACCTGGGAAGGAATTAAAATAGCTTTACAACAAAAATTCAGTGATCCAATTACCAGAGCTAATTTACAACAACAATTAATATTCTTAACGAAAAAGAATGAATCTAATCAAGATTATATTAAAAAACTCAAAGCCTTAGTTACGCAAATAAATACTAAAATATGTAACGAAGTTCACAATATCGATATTAATATAGCTAGAGCTATATTAATCTCACAAAATGAGTTAACCGCCACTCAAAATATCTTAGCTAATATTTCCAGTGAATTAAGACCACTATTAATAGTACAAAACCCGCAAAACTTAGACAATGCCATTGATATAATTACTAATTATGAAATATTAACAAGTCAAAGTTATTTTAAAAACAATTATTTACATAATTAAACTAAACAAAATTCTAGAATACCGAATCATTCACCAATTAATTTTCAAAGGACTCATCAGCCCTTCATGAACTTCTCTAGAATATTAAACATGACACCGCCTGGGAGATTCCCATATACTGGCCCAAATAATGTCCCAAATAATCGTCGAAATAATGTGCAATATCAGACACAAATACAAAAACCACCATTTAACCCTAACCAAAGACAATTGTCTTTGGTATGACATTTCTGTACAGAAATATTTAGAAAAAGTAGAAATTTTGAAAAAAAAATAACACCCTGCATATACTTTTGAAATTTGAAAATGTTATTTTAATGATGGTAAGATGTAAATGGCTTCCTTTAACCGTTTTCGAGTTAAAAATGAACAATTAGGACATGTAGTTGGAGGGTACGTTTTTAAGTTTCCTTACCCATAGCCTCATTTAGGCAAAACATCTTTTATGCGAGAGGAATATTAGCATTTTTATAATTATTAAAAAAGGACGTAACCGGCGGCGACGGCGTCTTCTGCAATACGTAGATACGCCTGCATGACAGGCGTGGGTATGCTGCTGCTACTATAACCGATTTAAAAAGTGCAATTTATTAAATGAATATAAAATGCACACATTTTGCTTCCCATCGTTTTTCTTGGGAGCTTCGTGCTATGGCTATTTTAGAGTTTAACTCGGTATATCTACTTAAAATAATTTTATAAATTATAAAATGCTAAAATGTAGGAATTAATTTGAGAGAAATTTTTTATTCTATACACAGCGTTTGGTAGGTCGATGGGTTAATTTCAATTTTATACTTAGATTAAATTTAATATAAAGGACTTTGCAATACATATGTATTTTTGTTGATATAATTTTTTTAATGTTTTAAGCAACAATACAGCTTAAACTTGGTTTAAAATTTTTTAAAATTTTTAGAGGTTTTGTTTTGTATACAGAAAAACATTTTAATTTTAAGTTGAAGAAGTACTCCATAATCTCGCAGTGGACACTTCTATTTTAATTTTATTTCGTTTTCTTAGTTTCCAAATAGAAACACAACAAATGTAATGTATAATTAAATATCTTCTATTTTTTCCCAGTCGTATGTCCCAGCTCACGCTATATGTTTAGGTTAAGACAAGTCACATTCCCAATTTAACGTATCAACTTACCAAACATTTTCTATAAAACAAAAAATCGAACAAAAAAATAATATGTCACAATTTTTGTTAGTAATGCTTACAATTTTCAGAAACATAATTTATGTGAATATTTGCATCTACGACAGCTTTTTAATATTTTCACTTTCTTGCCAAGCAGATTGTTACACAAAACTAAAAAAAATATTTTGCAGTTTATCGGTCGCAATGTCGCATCTAATCAAAACCGCACTAAACTTTCGAGAAAAAAAATCATAGTTGTACATATTTTATTATAAAGTAACATTTTTTGTCAGGCACACGTATTGATTCATTTAATAATTATTTTAGGGGATTGCGTAAATGTATTAGTAATTTTCTGCTACCTAAATTATTAGCATTTAAAGATCCTTTACACAAATAGTGCACTATGTAAAAATCGACCTCTCCTATTGGTCGATCCATCTCGTATTACGATATGTCTACGTGATGCAACCGATTTCTATCAAGAGCTCTTATGGTGTAGAGGTTTAGATCGTTGGGTCTCACCTGGAAAACGCGGGTTCGAACCCGTTGCTTTTTTTATTTTTTTTTAAAGATTATGTTTCTAAACAGCTTTTTTTCTCGATTTTGGGTATGTCTTGGGTTAGATTGGGTTAGCACCTGGTTAGTTTCCTTTTCTTGAGCTCCCGTAGCGAGCGAAGCGAGCGGAGGGCCATGCGGATCGACCAATGGGAAAGGCCGATTTTTATATAGTGCACTATTTGTGTAAAGGATCTTATAATGCAAATTATTAGGGCAAAATAAATTATAGTTTAAAAAACTAAAAAAACACGCTTTGATCGAAACGGATCTAAAAAATTATAAAATAGAATAAAGTGATTCAAAAATATGATTTTATTTTAAAAAGCGTGGGGTGCTTAAGTGCCATAAGTTTATCATAAAAATAAATTTATCGCTTTAATTGACCAACAGTTTATATGTAAAATTTGATTGATTACTTCAATTGACTAGCAGACTATATGAAGTTATTTTATCATTTCAATTGGTCAATAATTTATGTGCAAAATTTCGTTTCAATTAACAGGAGTTTATCAACAAAGCTAAATGACCAATAATTTATAGGTAAATTATTTACTCTCCCAATTGACCTGCATTTTATATGAAAATTTTATTTAGGCACCGTTTCAATTGATTGGCGTTTTGTAAGAAACACTAGATTTATCGGTTCAATTGACTATCAGTTTATGAGGAAAATCAATTGGTCGTTCTAATTTACCAACAGTTTATATTTCATTGATTACTACAATTGACCAGCAGATTATATAGAAAGTTAATTTATCGTTTCAATTGTCCAGCAATTTATATGTAAAATTTCGTTTGAATTAACAAGAGTTTATCAGCAAAATTCAATTAATCATTCCAGATGACCAATAATTTATACGTAAATTAGATTTGCTCTCTCAATTGCCCTGCAGTTTATAACACAATTTTGTTGGCAACTTGTAAGAAAGACTAGATTTACCGTTTCAATTGACTATCAGTTTATGAGAAAATCAATTGGCCGTTTTCATTTAGCAACAGATTGTATGCCAAATTTCATTCATTACGTCAATTGACCAGCACATTGTATGAAAATTTTCGTTTGAATTAACAAGAGTTTATAGGCAAAAGTCAATTCATCATTTCAGATGACCAATAATTTATTTGTACGTTAGATTTAACTTCTCAAATGACCTGCAGTTTATATGAATATTTTATTTAAGTATCGGTTCAATTGACTGGCGGTTTGTAAGAAGCACTAGATTTATAGTTTCAATCGGCTATCAGTGTATGAGAAGAATCAATTGTTCGTTTTGATTTACCAACAGTTTATATGCCAAATTTCATTGATTACTTCAGTTGACCAGCATATTATATGAAAGGTTAATTTATCCTTTCAATTGGGCAGCAGTTTATATGCAAAATTTCGTTTGAATTAACAAGAGTTTATCAGCAGAACTCAATCATTCCAGATTACCAATAATTTATAGGTAAATTAGATTTACCTTCTCAAATCACCTGCAGTTTATATGAAAATTTAATATGAGTGTCGTTTCAATTAACTGGCGATTTGTAAGATACACTAGATTTTTCGTTTCAATTGAATATCAGTTTATGAGAAAAATCGATTGGTAATCTTGATTTAGGAACAGTTTATATGCCAAATTTCATTGATTACTTCAATTAATCAGAAGATTATGTGAAACGTTAATTTATCATTTCAATTTACCAGCAAATTATTTGCAAAATTTCCTTTTAATGAACAAGGGTTTATCAGCAAAATTCAATTAATCATCCCAGATGACCAATAATTTATACGTAAATTAGGTTTATCTTCTCAATTGATCTGCAGTTTATATTAAAATTTTAGTAACTGACTGGCGGTTTATAGGAAACACTAGATTTATCGTTTTATTATAAAATAATAATATCATAATTACAATCGCAGACGAAATCCAGACAAAGTGGTCAAGGTCAACTTGTTTCGTAAAAAGTGGCCGCCGGCGCGGCGCTTGAAAAATAGCATCCCTCTGTTAGTGTTTGAGAGTACTACGGTCATCCAGAACCCTCTGCTGATATTTATGTTAACTTTGTTAATATCGATTACTTTCCGTAGCGCTTCGTAGGTGGAGACGTTCCTGGGGCGATTTTAAGCGACCGAGAAATTTTAGCATAATAGTCTTTTATTATAAAATGGTAGTATTTAGTGCATTTAGTGGTAAGGCATATAAAACCAAGTATTTCCAACGGAATTGGTCTCTGTAAAATCTCCTTATTGTACTCTGTTTGTTTTATCAACTATTTTAACCGTCACTTAACATTCATTTGTCTAATTAACCATCATATTTCCATTTAACTTTTTTCTCGTGATAGATTGTTGCTGCGTTTTCGAAAAAAAGGAAAGAACTAAGTAGCAAATATATTGTTCCTTAAATTGTAGAGTGTATTTTCTTGATAGAAGCAAATAATATTCTACTTAGAATATTCTTTGATATAAGTTAGTTGATTATAATCGCGTCATTATTCTCGTTAGATTGAAAGTAAGTACTAAGTACCGGTTGATTTTAAGAGCGGACCTAGCCATCCTGTACAACACCAGCAGAGCTTTTTCCGTTTAGTTGGCTAGAACCGGTGGCGCTCAAACGATCCCACGACAGGGGCCGTGCTTTGTAACACGCCTCTTCGGGGCTGGGTTCCTTTTTTCTAATTAATTGGGAAAGAAGAAAAATCTTTACTTACATTTTACATTCAATCAGAATATCAGAAAAACGTGTTGCAGGATATATTGATAAGTTGCTATTTTTTTCAAGGTACTTAGTCTATGCTGCCATCATCATATAATCTTCCAGATTCATAATTATTATTTATGGCAAGTCCCAGTATTTTGAAATAAGTTCGCCAAATTCATTGTAGAAATTCGCCCATACGTCCGTGGTGTGCATTTTTAAACGGATCCACTGCACTAGCCTGTTTTCAAGTGATGGTGGCATTTTTATGGGTTTGGCACACACATAGTAGGAAAATCGTATACCATTCAACAAGTGAGCGGTGCGTGTGCGGAAAAGATGGTGGACGTTAGACTTGAAGCGCTGTGGGTTGTAGTTTTCGAGAAAGACGTTACTCGGAAGTCCATTCTAAAGCGAGGTAGTCCTCTAGACAAAGGATTCCCGGAACAGCGACGTCCTAGGTGTTCGCAACTGAATCGTATGTTGATCAGCAACTTGCGTCTGACGGGTATTTCTGTTTGGCACAACTCTGGGCAGAATCATAGGTGTTAGCTCGTTCGAACATCTTCCATAGTAGTATCGTAGTAAAGAGATAGGTCCGCCAGTTTTCTTCGATGTTCAAGGCTATCAAGGTCTTTAGCCAACTTTGGGCCATCCACAAGATGGACTGCTCTCCGCTGTATGGAGTTCAACATCCTGAACAAGTGTTTGGTTGCCGAGCTTCATAGATGGGAACAGTATTTCAGAGATCTTATCTGGGCCTTATAGAGTAGTAAGAGCTGATGCGATGAGGTGTATACAACTTTCTTGCTCTATAGAGTGCTTCGAGCTTTCATGCTGCTGCCTTGCCGATTTTGGTGACGTGATTACGCCAAGACATATTGTTTTCTACGTTGATGCCCAGCAAGCTTATGTATGAGGCCAGAGTCAGTATTTGCCCTGTCATTGATAAGTCAGGACCTGCGGTGTTGGCCGCTCAAGTCTTTCCTTCGTTAAACTGGACATTATTTTGCTCACCTCATTTTACGATGGCGTTCATATCCTCATTGATGGCACCTATCTGATCTTCTCGCTCGCGTTGGAAATAAGAGTGCTGTTGTCTGCAAAGCTGTAAATAGAATTGTTTCTCATGTCTAAAAGATCATTGATATAGAGCAGAAACAGTGTGGGAGATAATATGCACCCTTGAGGAACTTCGGCATTGATTTCAAATTCCTCCTAGAGATGTCTATCAATACCAACTTGGATGCCTCGATCCCTTAAGACATTGGAAACCCATAGAAGCAGTGCTGGTCATAGTCCGTATTTAACATGCATGCAACACCCTATCAAATGCTTTTGATATCTCGAGAGCCACTGCACGAAATTCGCCGTAGCTCGCGATGGTTTTGGTCCACAGGTAGGTCACGTAAGTCAGGAGATCTTCCGTTGATTTGTGCTTGCGGAAGCCATACTGGCGATCGCTTATGATGCCTGTCGATTCGAGATATTTTAGGAGCTGTTCCTTAATCAGTTTCTCCATGACTTTGGACGTGATGGGAACTAAGGCAATTGGACGGCAGCTATTTGGAATCGTATTTTACCTTTCTTCGGAATCTTAGCGCATTTCCAGCTTTAAGGAAAGCATGCAGTTCTGTATGATAGGGAGGAAAGCCTGCATAGTGGAGCTGTTAGTTCAGCAGCACATTTCTTAAGCACTATTGCTGGAACGCATTGTTAGTGTCTAAGCTTTTGAGTAATCGGAAGCGAAATAAAAGTCTTTTAGTCTTCCTCCACTTAATTTATTGAGCAATTTAGCTCAGGTAGCTCGACATGTTTCGAACATATAAATGTTCATCATCAGGAGAGCTAAAAGAATCTACCATTATTCAAGTGTTCAAGTTAATACAATAACACGTAATACAATACAACACAAAAGTATAATTCAAATCAACGGCTACAAATGAAAACCTACTCACCAGAGCTCGGGTCCGAAGACCACAGTAAGGAGGGGAAAATTCAACCCTTAGGAGGAAAGTATCATCTTATCATCTAGAATTAAATGTAGGAGGAAGAAAAGAAGAAAATTCACTGAAAAAGAGAGATTAGTTAGATTGATTGCTAGAAATTTGTCATACCATTGTCTTACTTAAAGTACATGTTACCCAAATTGAAACTAAATAGATATTGTGCCACATAGGGCTTTAATTATTTATTTTTCTTCCTTTTGGAGCTCATTTTGTCGATTTATAAGAATTTTTCTCAATGAAGCCAGGCTTGTCACGTTGATGGCCACGAGTGAAAATTTAAGGTTAGGTTGACAGATGACAGAATGTCAAAAAAGGCAAGAAGGACAAATGAAGTTCAAAGCAATCTTCCTCTTCTCTTCCCCGAGTCAACCAATGGTTGGTGTGTTGGAATCATGGATGGGAATTAGGGCCCGAGCTCTAGGGCCCATGCACAGGCTTCTTTCACGGAGGGCAAAACAGCAAACCCTGAAGCATACATGTTCAAGCAGAGATTGCGTTACTGTGGCAAAAATACAGAAACCAAAAGTTCACAGACCAAGAAGGCATTCGCCAATTTATGGAGAATGGTCTTCCGATCCGGGAACACAAAAGGAACCTTAGTTATTAATAGTAAAGTAGAACAATGATTAAAGAACGGAACAATGCTTTAAAGAGGGCAAGTATGTTGAGAGAATCAGGAACCAAGATCCGTGTTCAAGAAAGGTTTAAAGAGTTAAAAAAGAGAGTTGAAGAATGTTGAAGTTGGTCATTTACGCATCTAGGGTTGTTTGAGTTTGTAGTTTTATTAATTTCAAGAATTTCTAAAAGATCCAATTTGTTACCTTTATGACAAAAATGTAAAAATTTAGTATCTAAGGTGGGATCAAAATTGTGGTTGTTAACATAGATGTGTCATGAAAAATTGGATTTTATGCTAGATGGGCAACGATTAAGGTTCCTGGCCCTTTCAATTTCCCTGCAATGTTCATTAATTCGGGTGGTAAATTTCCTGCCAGTTTGGCCGATGTAAAAAGCACCACAGTCCTCGGTCGAGCAATTGACTTGATAAACTCCTGATTTATGTTCTGGGGGAATATGATCTTTTGAATTAACTACGTAGG
>MU182127.1:410955-426266 GCA_016904865.1 Pissodes strobi
CCTACGTAGTTAATTCAAAAGATCATATTCCCCCAGAACATAAATCATCAGAAGTTTATCAAGTCAATTGCTCGACCGAGAACTGTGGTGCTTTTTACATCGGCCAAACTGGCAGGAAATTTACCACCCGAACTAATGAACATTGCAGGGAAATTGAAAGGGCCAGGAACCTTAATCGTTGCCCATCTAGCATAAAATCCAATTTTTTCTTCAAACGTCAGTAAATCCGTCATTACTCGACTGTATAGGCGGCCGTGAAGTTTCGTTTTTCCTCCGCCAGAGCTTTACTTTTCACTTTTCCGCCGGCGGAGGTAAAAGTGTTGTCATAGCAACATAGATACAATACAAACAGACAACAAAATAAGCGTCAACAACTCAAGATTTATTAAACTACAATTTGTATTTATCACTCAATTTGTGACTGCATTTCTAAAAATCACTAATTTAGCAACACACTGGTTATTATTTAATCGAACTTACTCAATAACTGCTTATCAATACGGAATTAAAACGCAATCTTAAAAAAATAATTATTATTGACAGTGTCCACTGACAGCTTTATGTTACAATAGCTCTGTTCCAACTGACTATGAAAACCGTACATGGGACGGTAATTTCCAGTTGTATAATTCGTTTGTCAACATGACAGGATATTTATCGCCTTCAAAAGTGAAATTGACAACTAGAAATGACGGTCCCTCGTACGGTTTTCAAGTCGGTTGGAACAAACATATTATATTCACCGACACCGGTCTAAGCAAGGCCACCCACGACCGTGGTCTAAGCCGCCTTGCGAACCCATTTATCTTTAATTATAATTAGATATTATTACTATTAAAAAGAGATGTTTTTGCATTAATTTGTCGACATTTGAAGAAAAAACAGCATATTTTATTTGGAGGAAAAGTTACTTTTCATGACTTGCTCTCTATTACCAGCCTCACTCCGTTCGGCTGTTAAACACGAGCGCGTCATGAAAAGTATCACTTTTCCTCCATATAAAATAATATACTATTTCAAGACACATCTATGTTAACAACCACAATTTTGATCCCACCTTAAATACTAAATTTTTACATTTCTGTCATAAAGCTAACAAATTGGATCTTTTAGAAATTCTTGAAATTAATAAAGCTACAAACTCAAACAACCCTAGATGCGTAAATGACCAACTTCAACATTCTTCAACTCACTTTTTTAACTCTTTAAACCTTTCTTGAACACGGATCTTGGTTCCTGATTCTCTCAACATACCTGCCCTCTTTAAAGCATTGTTCCGTTCTTTAATCATTGTTCTACTTTACTATTAATAACTAAGGTTCCTTTTGTGTTCCCGGATCGGAAGACCATTCTCCATAAATTGGCGAATGCCTTCTTGGTCTGTGAACTTTTGGTTTCTGTATTTTTGCCACAGTAACGCAATCTCTGCTTGAACATGTATGCTTCAGGGTTTGCTGTTTTGCCCTCCGTGAAAGAAGCCTGTGCATGGGCCCTAGAGCTCGGGCCCTAATTCCCATCCATGATTCCAACACACCAACCATTGGTTGACTCGGGGAAGAGAAGAGGAAGATTGCTTTGAACTTCATTTGTCATTCTTGCCTTTTTTGACATTCTGTCATCTGTCAACCTAACCTTAAATTTTCACTCGTGGCCATCAACGTGACAAGCCTGGTTTCATTGAGAAAAATTCTTATAAATCGACAAAATGAGCTCCAAAAGGAAGAAAAATAAATAATTAAAGCCCTATGTGGCACAATATCTATTTAGTTTCAATTTGGGTAACATGTATTTTAAGTAAGACAATGGTATGACAAATTTCTAGCAATCAATCTAACTAATCTCTCTTTTTCAGTGAATTTTCTTCTTTTCTTCCTCCTACATTTAATTCTAGATGATAAGATGATACTTTCCTCCTAAGGGTTGAATTTTCCCCTCCTTACTGTGGTCTTCGGACCCGAGCTCTGGTGAGTAGGTTTTCATTTGTAGCCGTTGATTTGAATTATACTTTTGTGTTGTATTGTATTACGTGTTATTGTATTAACTTGAACACTTGAATAAGGGTAGATTCTTTTAGCTCTCCTGATGATGAACATTTATATGTTCGAAACATGTCGAGCTACCTGAGCTAAATTGCTCAATAAATTAAGTGGAGGAAGACTAAAAGACTTTTATTTCGCTTCTACATTTTAACTCCACTGCGAGATTATGGACTACTTCTTCAACTTTTGAGTAATCGTTTCACTTCCCGTTGACGAAATACCAGACCTGGCATTGTGGAATTCACTCTTGGGATAGTTGGGATTGTTTCCACTATTAAGTCATCATCTTTCGTCAGTGGTGAGATTGACGTCTTTGAGAAACCCTGATTGACAGCTTTGGCACCTAACCAAAATAATCTTGATCCGTTAGGCCAGTTGAGAGGCTTGTTCTTGATCTTCTCGTTATATCCATCCTTGCTCTCGTCAATGGTCTGCTTACACTGGTTTATAATCGTGATAAATATACTTGATTTACGGCTGGCGGAAATTTTAGCATTGCCTGCTCTTTAGTAGTTTTTCACAAACCATGTGTAATCAGCTTGGTTCTCATAGGTTGAGGAGAATTAAGAACATCACGAAAGCTTCGATAAAACTATATTAGTTATAAATTAATATTCGTATATGCTGGCCAAAATGCACAGTATGCAATCTTGTATTAATTAAACAAAAACCTGATTACCTAAAGTAATAATAATCGTCAAAAAGCTGTGCTGGGCAATTGCAATATATTGTGTATTGCTTAACAAATTAAACATAGTTTATAGGATATGAAGTCAATACCCTTGTGACCTTATATGCCCAGTACACATGGTTTACTGCTTGAGATAGTTTTATAGAAGAGGGGATGAAAGCTTCCTTTTATTCCAGCTAAGACTACTTGAGTTATCTCAACAGCAGATTCAGGGGCCTTTTAATTCCTAAAGCAGACATATTTCCAAGGAAAAGGAAGATAAAACTTCCAAAGATCACAACACTTTGCTGAGCTGTAGTGCCAAACCTATCGGGGTACCTGTGACTCCTGTATTTTGATAGCAAGTTCGCAGGTTGTGGAGATAAGATTGTGGTCTAATGAGCCCAACGGAGGTTGGATAGATACGGTGTAGAGGTGAGGATTAGTTATTAAGAATAGATAAAGGAGGCTAGCAAGATCTTTTTGACGCTTAGGGATCCTGGTAGGTTCATCAACCAGCTGAGTAAGCTGACTTATATCAAAGAACTCTATACTGTGATTTATATGGTTCTTATCTAACAAAATTTTAATCAATTCTAACACTTCAATCGGAGGTACACTAGGAAATAAATTTTTAACATCAAAAGAAATAAGTTTAGAGTTAGATGGTAAAGTAACATTTTTAATCTTATTCACTAGAAGTGTTAGAATTAATTAAAATTATGTTAGATAAGAACCATATTAATCACATAATAAAACAGGATATTTTAAATTGCTTGTCATTATGTTTAGATCAAAATTATTTTGAATTTAACGATAAGATTTACACTTGTATCGAAGGTTTAATAATCCTATTTTAGCTGAAATCTTTATGGATAATTTATAAAAATCAATACATGAACACCATCTTAGCAAATATTGCTTATATTGGTATCGATATGTGGATGACATTTTAGTTTGTTTTAATGGGACGTCAAGACAATTAGACATTTTCTTAGAATTTATTAACACATTACATCCCAATATTAAATTTACAGTAGAATTGGAACGGGAACACTCTATTAATTTTTTAGACCTCAAAATTTCAAATGTAAACAATAAACATACCTTTGACATCTACCGCAAACCATCTTATACGGATATAATTATTCACAACTCATCTAACCATCCGTACAATCAAAAAATGTCAGCATTTAAAAGTTTTATACATAGACTAAATAACATTCCTTTGTCTGAAGATAATTACAATAAAGAGATTAATATAATCAAACAAATTGCTCTGAATAATCGTTATAAGGCTAACATTGTTGATAATTTAATTAAAAATTACTATACCAAAAAAGCTTTAGAATTGGTGTACCAAAAAATTAACAATAATGAACTTAAAAAATAATTATCAAATTTTAACACACACAGGAATGTTAACACAAAAAATATCACAGTATATAAAAAATAAAAATATGAAAGCCAAAATTGCCTTTAAAACCAACAACAAAATTAGTAAGTTCATTAAAAATAACAAATCCCCTACACCTAAAAGTAAGAAAAATGGTGTCTAGAAATTAAATTGTGGTTCGTGTTCCAAGGTATATATTGGTCAAACTGGTAGACCTTTTGAAAAGAGAATTAAAGAACACGAGTCTGGTTTCATTAATGTCAAGGATACTTCTAACTATGCTTTTCATTTAATTAATGAAAACCACATTTTCAATAATGATTTCAATGTTTTACATATTGAAAATAAAGGTAAAAAATTAAATCTGTTAGAAATTATGGAAATCAATAAATATAAAAAATTTAATATATTACTTAACGAACAAACTGATGTTAGGTTTGCTCCGTTATTGAACCTTTCCTAGAAATTGTTAAATTGTTTCCTTTGCTATTCATAAGGCGCCTGGGTCAAGATTATTTTTTGCAATTTACCCGCAACAGTGGAACTATATAATTTTAGCATATTTAGTGTAACTATTCACATCTGAAAAAGACGTTACCGTCGAAACACGTGTCATGTTTAAATAAAGTTAGTGGAAATCTTTAAGTGGTTTACTTATTTAAGTGGTTCTTATTAAAATATAGATTGGATTGCTGCCACAATGTAAATTATACTTAATTCACCGATTTTATCTATGCCAAAGCATTCTATATCTGTAATTTAGATACTTACGTGATAAAACTAAAATGTTTTTTATAGCGTTATTGGCAAAATACAAATACAAGTTCATAATAAATGTCAACTATATAAAATAACGATCCCATCCCATTTTATTACACTTCAAGTCCTAATAAAAAAGGAAGTCGTAAAATACTTTTATTTTGCTCTTTTCTTTTGCTTAGTGGCCACCATAAAAATACATATTTTTTATTTTTATTTAATGCTATCATTTGCCAACGCGTAAGGTCTTTACGTATTTCACTTAATTATAAAATTATTATTGCTGAATAATTGCTCTCGCATCATATCACGTAAGTGGAAGTATTGTTTAATAAGAAAATTGCCGATACGGTTTAAATGTCCTAAATTTTCTAAAACTACAGTTTGTATCATAAAAAAAATTCTAGATTTAGGCAAAACATATTATTTTGCGGTTCATCTCAATAAAATGAAGCAATGCCGAGGTAGTGGTTTATATTTTTTTGTAAATATTATGCTGTGGAGGAATCATCTTCTTGTATCAGATGTTTACCTTTCCCACTCCACGCGAATCTTAAATGAATAGGAGAGAATTGGATATGATAGAACAGAATAAGTCCTCTTTTACACTTTGGATACAAATTGCGCCAAGTGCCAATTCAGTAAATCACGAAGCTGAAATGCTTAAATAGTATATTAAGATACTAATTTTAAAAGACCATATCTTTTCGCACGAGCACGAAATTAGGAAACGACCCGCTTGCGGGGAGTTTCCTAACGTGCGAGTGCGCTAAATGTCTTTTAAAACGTGTATTTTATACTAGTTTTTCTATTTTGCACGATTGTTAATGAAAAACATTGATTTATTCAAGTCGCGATCAAAAGTTGGATGGCCGTCTTGTCACTTTTGACATCTGTATTATTAGGAATCCCATTAAAAACGGTGTCGAAATTTTCGCCAATGAGTCTTGAAATTGAACAATTTTATTAATAGTAGCAGCCAGTCAACAAAAGTAGAGTCGAAAAGCGCTTCTTTTCGACACTACTTTGCGTATCGAAAATACTTCTTTATGATACCAAAATAGAAAAAAGACTTGATAGTTCGATGACAAATCTGTCCCAGTTGTCAACAGAAAGAAGTGCGTGCACGTTGTCAAGTTTAAAATTATAACGTCAACAGGCATTTACTACCTTACTGTAACGGTATTCATTAATATGAAATTTTTTTTATTAAAATGCAAGTCTATAATAATTTTCCTTGTGGGAATCTGTAACCCCTAGAGGACGCGTCTCCAAGTGGCGCATATGGGAAAGCCCTCACTGTCATTGCCAGTGTGTGGTGGGAAATAAAATACCATCCAAAGGCCAAACAGGTTAGAAAGATGAGACTTATAGCTGTAGCGAAAGTGGCTGCTCTAGGAGAGATACTTCGAATAAAAAATCCTGGCTTTTCTAGTAGTAGGGGGTTGAGGCATCGGGCTAACTCCTCAACACTTGTGAAACTCACACCCTTGGAGCGGAACAGCAACTAGAAGACGAGACAAGGTACGAAATAGATTTTTGAAGCAAGGAACTGTCAAGAATTTTCAAAAATAAATGAAGTGCTTTGAGAAATAATAAAACACAAAGTGACATAATGGTCCTCACATAAGCAAAAAAAGGGTAAGGAGCAGAAAATCTCGGAGAATATTACGGATTGCAAAAGACAAGAATGTTTGAAAAGGGATACCGATACATATTCGAAAGAAGATTATTAACATCATGGGAAATAGTTAATGAGCGAATAATCAAGATGAACTTAACCTTTGTACGATCACGAGCTAACACTAACCCAAACTAAACCGATAAAAAATAAAAGTTGGAAACACACTGGGAGTTATGAACTCCAGAACCGTGAAAAAACTTACAGTTTAAAGTCGTACCTTCTTCCTACATAAAGGTCTGACGGCTTACGCGTGACGTCATCAAACCTAGGCAAAGTTATGTACATGTGTATAGTTAAATGTGCAATTTTCTTTAAAATAGCACAGTTAAGTAGACATTTTAGATGCAAAAATTTCGAAAAAATATAATAAAAACTTGTGTTTTTTCTTAAATTTAATAGTTTGAAACCTTGTCTGAAATTTAATTGGGCTAGTATTACTTTAAACGCGACTATTATGACTGACAATGTGTTTTACTATTTTTTTAAAATCAAAAATTAACTTGCAGTTTACTTACGTTTTTCTGCATACATAAATAATATTTAAGGACAAGGCTGCGAGTCATGAACTCACTCACTCACTTAAACGTGCCTCATTCGCATCAAATCCCTTGAATATCCAGTTTAGGTAGATGGTGAAATGTCACTATAGGTATAAAGGTGTCATAATAGATAATAGTAATGTCAAATTTGACAGTGTTTTCTCCATCCAATGTACTCTGCAATATTTAAATGGAAATTGGTTATCCGTGATATTTGAATGAAATTTAGGTATGTTATTAGGGATGTCCTAAGCATCATTTTGACCATGGGCACAACCTTGTATATATGACAGGTGAGTTGATGTTAGCTGTCAAGAAATAGAATCTAATATCCAAAAGCATTATGTTTAGAACAATAATTATTAAGAAGTGTATTTGAATTGCTGCTAAGAAAAAAATTTTAAATATCAATTTTTAGGTGATTTTTACAATTTTCAAAAGGAGTCAAAAGGCTGTTTTCATTTAGACAGTATAACAACAGCTCACAAATAAAAGACTTTTTATTTTAAATTTTCAAAAATGTGTCTCCGAACTAACTAATTATTTTTTTTAATATAATATAGGCTGCTGAAAGTATGGCCATAAGAGAAGAACATAATTAATATCAAGTTTATTAAAACAGTATTTGGTACTTTCAAGCAGCCCATGAAAGGTATGACTAACTTACGCCCTTTGGAAAACCGAAAACATGAATTTTAGGCCCACTTTTATAGTTTCCATTCCAGCCTTTTTCAGGCATAATTACACTAAGTATCAAGCACCAAAAACTAGCCGAAACTGAGAGAAAAACAATTAAGTTCAAAACATATGGCTCTATATGTTTAGAAATACGCCTAACAATATAAATTACATATATATAACGAAATATTAGGTACAAGTTTGACGCACTTAAAATCACAAAAATAATTCCCATTTCTAAAAAGTTCAAGAAAATTATACTAATAATGGCTACCATCATTATCGTCAAATTCTCAAACTAATCGTTTACATTGTTGCCAGATTTTTATCGCCACCTTTGTTACTTATTTGTCGCCCAAAATTGCATTTGTCGCAAAAGTAGAAATTGGAAAATGCTTTTTATAATTTCGAAATTTTGATTAATTTTTTTTTGTTTATCATTTTCCTACAAGTTTTAGTGTTGGGCGATTTTGGGCTACTATAAAAATATATTTATACCAAAATAACAACAAACCTTTGAAATTTATATGTTTAAAAACTTATACTGTTACGAATTTGCTGAATTGCCTCTTTCTGGCCATCAGGATTTGGTACGGGCCTGACTCGGTTCATACATTATTTGGGATGTAAACCTATTTAACATATAAATAGTTGGACTTAAATTTGTACAGCATTTGTTGAATGGTATTTGGTCAACATAATTGCATTTGAAAGGTCAAGATGAAGTAAGAAGAGGAGTTAGAAATCCTAAATCTATTCTAGAAGATTAAGATGTGCTTCAGTCGTGGAAAAACAGGGAATTACCGAATTGTTACTTTATTGAAGAATAGCTCGCATTGCAAAAAATACTTCTCTGTTGTAGCAACATCCGTACCTGGTGAGAGGATTTTTTCCAAAACAGAGCTCATAGTCTTAGCTTAGACAGACGATATCTCCCTTAAAGCTGAATTCAAAATAAATATGCTTTAAATGGAACTAAATATTTACAGAAAATAATTAGGTTATTAGGTTACTAACGTTAATTTTCTTAAAAGGTTTTATTTTGTTATGCCTTACTTTCCTATTTTTATATATTTACCTTCCGGATTTTAAATATTTATTTATATTTAATGTAACTTTATCAATGCAAACTTTTACCTTAAATGTCTATTGCTTTGGGGTTTGAAGGTCTTCTCGTTTTTAATATGTTTGTGACTGTGCTAGTAAGCTCACTTGAAAGTTTACATTGTTATTTATTCCATATTTTTCAAATATGTGATGTTGCAATAATAGTGTTTAATTGTAATTCAATATTCAATAAAACAATAAGCGTATCCAAGTTAATATCCACATAAAAAGTATTGGATATGTCGTTTAATATTTCATGCTATCCGATATTTAAAAATATCCAAGCTGCACAGCACTAAAATTCACAAAATAAAATCTAAATATGCGAAATTGACAATTGACTCTCACCTGTCAACTTAAAAAACGCACTTTTGGATCCTATACTACTGTCCCAGATAAACCCACACCAGATGCGAAACCTCCCGCCGACGCATGAAACAAGAATTCGTTTAGAGCTCCGCCTCCTTGGGATGGCCAGGCATCCCAAGAAATAGTCACACTCTAGTGTGGTTCCATACGCGAGCCATGCGAGTCTTTTGGTTTAGTTCGAGAGCATTATGCAAAATAATTAACCTTTGTTTTATTTTTGTTATAAGTGCCTTTATTTGAATTGGTCTACTAGAAGCGGTGGCGAAAACTCATTATTTAAATTACTTGCGATCCTGAAAGGTAAAATGTTGTTTAATGCAAATTCCAGCATACTTATTTCCAAAATTACTGCATATTCTGAAATCGAATGACCACAAAATTCAATTCAATCTGAAAACTGGCAGATATAAGGTTATAGTCAAATCTTTTTTAAATCCAACTAATGTTATACAGTGTCCGCCAGAATATTGGCCACATATTTATGGGATATTTTTTAAATATTATGATATCTGAACTTGTTTTAATCAATCAATTCTGCATGTCTGACAATCTAAAAATGCATTTTAACATTGAAAATGTTTCTGTTTTCTTAGCATAGGGCATCAAATCGGGAAAAGATTCATGCTACATTTGCCACATTCATGACGTCATACGTGTGAATTTATTTAAACCTAAATTTGATTACAACTTATCGGAATCGGTTCAAATGACTAAAATAAATTGGAACTAACTGAAACTAACCGAAAATTTATTGAACGGCTAACCAAAACTAACCAAAAGCACCAAAACGAGCTAAAACGTATCGGAACAGGTTACAAAAATTTAAATAAGTTAAAACTAATCAAAACAAACCGAATTTTGGCGACTAATAACGTGTCGGAATCGGTTCACATAACTGAAATAAATTGGCACTAACAGGAAGTTGATTGGATCACTAACCAAAACTAACCATAAGCGCCAAAACGGGTTAAAACCTATCGGAAGAGGTTACAAAAATTAAAGTAAGTTAAAATTAACTAAAACGAACCGAATTTTGGCGACTAACGAAAACAAACCACAAATATTAAGCTGGATTATAACGTATCGAAACCGGTTCAAGTGACTAAATAATTTGGAACTAACTGAAAGTAACCGAAAGTTGATTGAATGCCAACCAAAATTAACCAAATATAACTAAAAGCACTAAAACGGGCTAAAACTTATCAGAACAGAAATGTTAAGTTGAAACTAACCTAAATTAACCGAATTTTGTGGACTAACCAAAATCACTAAAATTTATAATAACGTATCGGAAATGGATAAAATGATTAAAATAAATTAAAACCAACTGAAATTAACCGACAGTTGATTGAACGACTAATCAAGACTAACCAAAAGCACCAGAAAGTGCTAAAACATATCGGAACATATTAAAAATATTAAGGTAAGTTGAAACTAACTTTAATTGACCGAATTTTGGTGACCAACTAACTAAACCAAAATTGGTTGTGACCTATCGGATCCGGTTCAAATGACTGAAATAAATTAAAATTTACTAAAACTATCCGAAAGCTGATTGAATGACTAACCGAAACTAATCAAAAGTAACCATAAACACCAAAAAGCGCTAAAACGTATCGGAACTGATTAAAGGTATTAAAATAAGTAACTAACCTAAATTAACCGAATTTTACCGACTAACTAAAATGAACCAAAACATTAAAATTGGTTATTACGTATAGGATCCGGTTGAAATCACTGAAATAAATTAAAACTAACTAAAACTAACCGAAAGCTGATTGAATGACTAACCAAAACTATTCAAAAGTAACCATAAACACCGAAAAAGGCTAAACGTATCGGAACTGATTAAATGTATTAAAATAAGTAACTAACCCAAATTAACCGAATTTTGGCGACTAACTAAAATTAACCAAAAACGTTTAAATTGGTTGTAACGTATCGGAACCTGTTCAATTGACTAAAATAAATTGGAACTGGCTGAAAGTAACCGAATGTTGATTGAATGACTGACCAAAACTAACCAAAAGTAACTAAAGGCACAAAAATGGGCTAAAACGTATCGAAATAGATTAAAGCTATGGAAGTAAGTTAAAATTAATGCAAATTCACCGAATTTTGGTGACTAACCAAAAACACTAAAATTGGGTATAACGTATCGGAACTGTTTCAAATAACTAGAATAAATTAAAACTAACTGAAAATTAGTTTTTTGGTGCTTTTGGTTAATTTTGGTTAGTCGTTTAACCAACTTTCGGTTATATTCAGTTAGTTTTAATTTATTTTAGTCATTTGAACCGGCTCTTATCCGTTATTACCAATTTCAATTTCTTTGGTAGTTTTGGTTAGTCATTCAATCCACTTTCGGTTACTTTAAGTTAGTTTAAATTTATTTTCGTCACTTGAACCGGTTGCGATACGTTATAACCAGTTTAAATGTTTTTGGTCAATTTAAGTTAGTCGCCAGACTTCGGTTAAATTCAACTCGTTTAATATTTTTAATCTGTGCCGGTACGTTTTAGCTCTTTTTGGTGCTCTTGGATACTTTTGGTGAGTCCTTCAATCAATTTTCGGTTGATATCAGTTAGTTTTAAATTATTTTAGTTATTTGAACCCGTTCCGATACGTTATAACCAATTTTAATGTTTTGGGTTAGTTTAGGTTAGTCGCCAATATTCAGTTAATTTGGGCTAGTTTTAACTTATTTTAATATTTTGAATCTGTTCCGATAGATTTAAGCCCGTTTTGGTTTACTTTTAGCTAGTTCCAATTCATATTAGTCGTTTGAATCGGTTCCGATATGTTTTAATCAAATTTAATGTTATTGGTTAGTCTTTAAAATTTGCTCGTTTTGGTTAGTTCTTAACTCATTTTAATGTTTTTAACCAGTCATTTGAACCGATCCCGATACCTTATGATCAAATTTAAGTTAAAAAAGATCAGCGAGTCTGCTAGTACTCGAGACGACGAGACCTGATGTGTAAACATCATAGACATGAAAATCTAATACCGCACTAGCGGCTAGCTTTTTAGAAGCGCCACTTGAGTCGTTGCAATAGCGGCCGTCCCAGATTAACTTGCTTCTCAATGTGCATGGGTTATGATGTCATATCGGTTTACACATTTCCGTTCCCACATTTCCGTCCCATTTGCCCAGATTTACCCTCCTACCGCCGCGTAAGATGTTTACACATCAATAAACAAACTAACACGATCTCTCACGCGTATGACGTCATGTGGCTAATGTAGCATGTACTTTTTCACTATTTGAGGCCCTATATTGGGATAATAGAAACATTTTCAATATTAAAATACCCTTAAATCGGCATACAATATAGCGTATTAAGGAAATTTCTGTAAAAAGTCAGAGCAGCCATAATAACACAAGATTTCCATGACCGCCTGTTGGGAAAAAAAGAAAGTGAATGGCTATTACAAATTTTTATTTTTCCTGGACCGGCCAACAGAACTCGTTTTCATTTAATTGGTGCAGATCAACTATTCTAATTTTGAAGAACACTTCTATAATTATACCCAGATTATTTGGTGCAGGCCGCGTGTAACCGCCACGTCAAGGTTAAAGTTGACTGGCGAGGAATTTGCCGACCTTTTGCATCTGCTGTGGATTGATCTGGGCTACTGTCCTTATCGGATAACCGATTTAAAAGAGTAAATCAGTAATCCAATACAAGCATTTTACGGGTTGCAGCATTATTTTTTTTAATCGTAATCGAAGAAACGCCACAAATTGCGCTCTCAAAATTGAGAAATCGGCCAAATTGTGACTTGCGATTTCGTTGAGCAATTTGTCGCAAACTACAGTGAGAATAAGTAGCCCAAGTTGCAATAAATCGCCTAATCTGGCGGCTCTGGATACGTAATATCAGACAATCATACTACGAATAGACAATTATTCATGTAATGTAAAATAAAACGCTCCCGAAAAGGATACCAACTGCAAGCGAGTTGGGATCCATCGCGGATTTCCAATGGAAAAAACCTCGATGGATCCCAACTCGCTTGCAGTTGGCATCCTTTTCGGGGGCGTTTTATTTTACATTAGATGAATTGTCCATTCGTAGTAGGATCGTTTTTGATAATATATCGAAGACAGCGAGTTGGGACTCGGAATTGCAGTCATCCAGCGTGACAGTCAATGGTAAATACGATAAAATAATCAATACTATTACTGGGCTCGCATTCAATACTATTCTTATTGCAAAAGCATTTGATCAGATGTTATGACGTCAAAGCACACAAACATACTTGTACGCAAGCAACGAGGAATCTAAAATAAATAATAGATTACACAGTAACTCGACAGAAAACAAGCCTAAATCGAAACTAGCTTAATTTTCGAAAAAGGGTGCGATCATGAACGTCTTATTAGATTTAAAAAGAGTGGGATAAGAATTTCTTATCCCTCTGGAGTAATTCTAATTTCATCACGTAACATCAAATACACATATAATGATTTAACGAAACAGGATTTAATTCAAATTTAAATGTGGGCAGCTCCATGGATTTAAAATTATTTTCACCTCTTTCGCCAAAATTATAAATAAGGAAAATTAAAACTAAATTGCGCAATTATAATTTTTCAGGAATCAGACATGTGGCTTTTGTGAAAAATATTTATTTGGTTACTTTGTCTTCCTGAAAACCTCAATCTCATTAAAATTTATATCGCTAACTAGTCAAAATGTTTTTTGATTATAAGTAGATACTTTTGTCTGAACGCTGTGCTGAATATTGCATTTTCTATCAAGTTTCAGCTTTTCATTTAATTATTTAATAAGAATCTCAAAAGCTTATTTTATTATTTTTAATGCCGTCTATAGTTATTGTCGCTTTGTATATAAACCAGTACCCTTTTCCCGAAAAACAGCAGGCGAACTTAATTTGCAATTTTGGACCGTAATAAACAAAAGTATAAAGCTGAAATTCTTAACGTTGAACCGTTGTTGCGTTTTTTTTTGTTTTTAAATATAATAATAATTAGTAGTTCCGCTTTATCTTCACAAAGATTAAATGAAAATATAGTTCTTGACGCAAGATTAGCAAGAAAATTAATTTTTTTCTGGACATTACATTGGGAAGAAAGCTCGTTAATAATAAATTATTAACTTTTAGGTTTACCGAAATTTTATTAAACTGTTACCACAAGCCATGTAACCAAATTCAAACTTAGTTAAACTACACAATTGCTTCAGGTGCAATTGACTTTGCAAATTAGAATATATGAATTTAAACGTTGTTTGGTAATAATATAGGCTGTTCTAAATTGTCTTGCATTCTCAAGAATCGGCAATTTTATCCACATTCTATTCTCTCTGTGGGCCTAATGAAACCATAAAATAATTTACAAATAGGTTGAAATCGATTTCCAGGTTTAAATATAGAGCTTTCCATGTTATTATAAAATTGTATGTTCTAAATTACATATTTAAATATTTTATCGGAGTTATAGAACATTTTAACCATTGCTTTTGTAGCGAACGATTGAAGGTACAACATGCATAATGCATTTTTGAACAATATATTTTGATATTCTGTTTGTGAAATTATCTTTCTGAAAGTTTTTGCATTTACTAATAGTAAATATTTAAATATGATGCTACAGGGCAAACTCTTTAAACACCAAAGTAATAAAATTTGAACTCTATATTGCCGTTTAGAAAGATTTCCCGAATTAATGTTAGAAATGATTCTAGGTGGATTTTAGATTCTACATTTAAATAACGAGTGCTAAAAATATTATATGCCTGGCATTAAGTGACCTTTGCACTCTTATTTTACTTTGCATGTTATAGTAATTACTGACGTCAGGTCTGCACGAAAGTACCCTGGACCCTCAGCTTATATCGCTTTTTGAAGTTATTTGTCTGAATCAGCCAAATAAAAAAGCTAATTTATTACTGCAGTTAAAAATTAATTAGGAGGTTTTTAATGAAATTAGATTGGGGCGGTCTCTTTGAACCAATTATCTTCAAGATGATGCTCTAGGCCTATAAAGAAACCTTGATTAATTTCTGCTTTAAATATCTTTTGAGAAGATATTATTCGTTGA
>MU182127.1:432836-448801 GCA_016904865.1 Pissodes strobi
TGTGGTCTTTTTTAGGTCATCATACCACCTTGTTTGGGGTCTTCCTCCGTTTGTTCTTCCCAGACATGATCTTCATTTTATAATTTTTGTACGCCATCTGCCATCCTCTCGCCTTGCTACATGTCCCGCATATTCCCATTTCAGTTTTGTGAATGTTTCAATTATATATTTTACTTTTGTTTTGTCTTTTATCCAGTCGTTTGTTTTCCTGTCTCGCAGATATATACCCAGAACAGCTCGCTCCATTGCTCTCTGTGCTACTTTGAGCTTCAATGTTATCTCCTTCGTTAGTATCCATCCATGTCTGGACTCCGTAAGTAAGTATTGGTAGGATACACTGATCAAAAACCCTAGATCTCAGATGCATCGATATTAGGTTTGTTCTAGCAGCGATTTAAATCCAAACCAAACCAAATCCAAGCCTCCGGAGTTTGCGCATAGCGATTTAAGTGTCGCTTATATTGCATTGCGCAAACTCCGGAAGCTTAGTTTTGGTTCTTGGGTTGGTTTTATTTTTGAGTATATGAGCTAATTTTCCAAAAGCAGCCCATCCTAGTTTTCTTCTTCGTTCTATTTCTTTAGCTTTATCAATTTGTTTTGTTTAATGTTATAAGTTGGCCGAGATATAAGTATTCTTCTATATTTTCTAGCCGCTGTCCTTCTAATGATATTTCCGGGTCTTCTTTATAAATCACTCTAGTCTTCTTAATATTCATGTGTAGCCCTATTCATTTCGCTTCTTCATTTAATTCTAGGATCATCTGTTTCAGGTCCTCATTATTGTCTGTATGATCGCTATATCATCTGCAAACCTTAGGTTAGACAGTCGTTCTCCATTTATTTCAACTCCTCTGTTATTCCAGTCGAGTTTTTTAAATATTCCTTCTAAGGTCAGGGTGAACAGTTTAGGTGATATCGTATCTCCCTGCCTTATTCTTCTTTCAATTTTTATTTTATCTGTTTCTGTGTTTAGTCTAATTATTGATGTTGCATTCTGGTATATGTTTTTAAGTATGTTTGCGTACCGATGGTCTATTCTTGTTTTATTTAGTTCTTTTTCTAGTGCCCAGTGTTCGACTGAATCAAAGGCCTTTTCGAAATCTATGAATGCCATGCTTAGCGATATATTGTGTTAATTTGCTTTTTCTATTAGTACGTTAAGCGTTAGCAAATGGTCGTATGTACTGAATTCTTTTCTGAACCCAGCTTTTTCCACTGGCTGGTAGTTGTCAAGTTTATCAGATAGGTATAGGACATTATTTATGAAATATGTCTAGAATTCTCCGCAAAATACAAATATGCAATAAAATATAGGGTGTTCCATTTAAAATTTGACAGTTGCTACTACTTTTTAGTAGAAGCGGCAACACTGCATTGTCGTAAATATTTTAACAAGGTGGAGCATATTCGTTTATGTAAACGACCAAATTTTCAGAATGATCCGTTTAGTGGTTTTCCAGAAACGTCTAACCGACCATCGACCGTGAATCACCTTGTAGTGGCTTTCAAAAAGTTCACATCATACGGGAAACTTTTTTTATTATTGATTTCTCAGAAAACTTTATTCTTGATGAAAGTTGGTGCTTGAAAAAAAAACTAACTTTGAGAACGCTAAATTATAGATAAGTTATACAGGGTACTTAAAAAATACAAAAATTGAATTTAAAAAACCTAAAATTTTGTAATATCGGAAAACCTACAGGAAAAATAAAGCTCTTATTAAGATAAAAATAAAAGTCAAATATCATTTTTCCAAAAGTGCACTGTTGCTGAGCAAATTCATGACAATCATTGAAAAAACCCTCTTTTTCCAAAATTTTTGTTTTTTTAAACTTAATTTTTGTATTTTTTAAGTACCCTTGTATAAATTATCCTTAATTTAGACCCGTCAAGATTAGTTTTTTTCTAAGCATCAACTATTGTCAAGAATAGAATTTTTTGTGAAATCAATAATAAAAAAGTTTCCCATATGATGCGAACTTTTTGAAAGACTCTGTATAATTAATTACTGGTCAAGGCCAGCCTTGGCTGACCAACGGTTTCATATTCGGCCCAACTAAACAATATTTTTTATCATGCTAAATCCTGACAGTTCAGACACCACACTATTATGATGGTCGCCTCTCGGACTATATAGTGACAGATAGTGAAGTAGATTCGGACTAAACTGAGATATTGCAAAACCAATTTATTTAACTAAGTATATATTTATATAAAATAAATACTCCGACACACTAAACCTAAGATTAAATTTGAAAATCGAGGTAATTCTTGACGTAGCTGTACGTACGGAATTTTGTCACTCTGGAAACATTCCGGGTGTCTGGCACATCTGAAAAGCTAAAGTAGCTTTTATACTTCCGCATAAAATTTAAATGTTGTAAAGGTCATTTTCAGTCATTTTTGAGATTCCATTCTAATAATAAAATGGTGCATTTTTTTGTTAGTTGGGTATTTGACAAGTAGATCATCGTTATAATTGATTACGACATTATTCAAAAGGGGAAGATTGTCGTTCTCTTCGCCCCAAAAAATCATATGATAAGCCAGACAAATCATAATTTCTTATTTGGTAGTTCTATTCCATGGCAAGATTTTTCTTTTTTTGTTAATCTGATTTTTACTTGTTTTACTATCGCTTATCGTAACCTTCCGTTTCACAGTTTGTCTCTTTCAAATTTGGTTTTATATTGATTCTAATTCTTGTTTTATATCCTTAACTGGCGTGCTGCTGTATAAATTTTTGATTTTCTCAACTCAAACTTTCTTTCGATTTTCCGGGGGCTGGTTTCGAATAGTGTGAACTGATATTATTTTTTCGTTTCGTAGCACTATTTATTAAGTAATTTAACCCTTTAACATCGGGGCTCTTTTCACACGACGTGCCATACAAACGGGAGTTTTTAAGGCTTGCGCATTCGTGCGTCTCCCGTTTATTATTTTTGCGCATAACTGCGTTTCCCGACTCCCATATAATATGCGCCTAAATGCGCAAAGTAAAAAATAGTACTAGATCTTGATAAGAAACTATTAAAGTCGAAAGAGTTTTTGTATGTTTTATCTTTATGTAAAAAACTTAAAAAATACCTACCTAATAGACAAAATAAAACAAAAAAAATGAAAGAAATTTCAATATTATAAAAATAAACATGCTGCCTACATTTTAAAAAATAAATCATCACTTTCGCTTTCACTCTCTGTCCTTTCAGTCATGAAACTGGTGTCATCTTAAGGTGCGTCCAGACTTGTGACACAACCCCGTGACGTGACAGCGTCGCGAACATATTCACGACGAGGCGAACTTCGATGCGTGTCATCGTCGCCTGCCATTCTCGCGTGTCATCGTCGCGTATCATAGTCCCGTTCACAGCGTTCCGCTCATTTAAATAAAAAACAGTCGGTCATCATGGACGTTGCAGCAGCAGCGTACATAGTTATAGATCATTTATTACGTAATTCTATAAATGTTAACGTTGTCTCCTGTTCCCATTCCATCTTGATATTAAAGCCGCTACACTGGTGAAAATTCAAATAAATATGCAAAACGTTCTGATGATACGCGGTCTCGTCCAAACTTGCCGAACCAAGCGGCGTAGCATCCCTTTGATGCGACGCTAAAAGACCGACAGGACATGGAACGGACTGATGACACGCGGTAAACGCAGCGATGTCACGCTATGCGGTTACGGGGTACCGTCCAGACTATACGCGACGAGGTTCGCGGCGGTGTCACGATACGCGGTCTTGTCACAGGTCTGGACGCACCTTTAGATGCTCTGCGTACTCTGTTCATATTCGCTCTCGGCGCCACTGTCTGGATTAAAATTTAGCGACTCTGCTTCAGATTCCTCTTCCCAAATTTGCTCAAGCTCTTTATCTGATAAACCTCTCTTATTTTCCTTACTCATTGTCCTCAAATATACTATTTAATTAGAGAAAAATTCGAAAAACAAAGCACAAGCAATACGCTGTATCCCCGACAACAGCTTGGTGAATACTGACGGGTTAAAGCCTGTATATAAAAGTAATTAAAAATTTTGTGTGCTATCGTGCGTCTCCAAGCTCCTAGTTAACAGGTTGATAAGCCGCCGCCGCGTGTTTCCCGATCTCAAGTACTATTTAGGTCGTTCGAAAATATGCGTCTGCCGCAAATATGGCAGTCAAAGAAATGCGCGTTCTGACGTTTCCCGATGTTAAGGGTTAAAATGTTTCAGTAATAATTGCAACTTCATTTACCCTGCTAGAGAATAGGATGGAACAATACAAATTAAGTAGAATTTTTAATACCAGACTAATTTATAGACTAGTCCAAATTGTCAACCAGGCTTTGGAAGAATCAATGCCGATACGATGGATTGGCCTGCAAAATCACCCGACTTGAATATAATTAAAAACGTTTGGTTATACCTAAAATTGTTGGTAGTTCCAAGAAAAAATCCAATTGAAACTTGACTCAACCAATTGAGATCTCGGAAAATGCCCCATGGAGCTACATCAATATCGTTGTATTAAGTATGCCAGACAGATGTCAGGAACGTTTCAATAAATACAAAGAAGGTCCAGTCGATATTAGTCTACCATATTTAGCAAGGTTCTAAGCTAAATTGAACATTTTCGTCTTTCAAGTGTTTTTTTTATGGAAACGAGTCATACACCCCTATATCTAATACAAATTACACTACAAATTTGAGAAGATCTAAAGAAACCGTCCTAAAAACTCGTTTACTTTCATTTTTTTTTAAATAATTCCCAGAGATTTAACTTGCAATTACAACGAAATTGGATCGCTCTGCAAATATGCTAGTATCAAAAAAATTTAAAAAAATCGTTTCGCGATATTTTTCTTCACAAGTTATAAAATAATTATTAATTTTTAAGGATACTGCAAGCAGTTTATTTAAATGCGCAGATTTTTAATAAATTGTTAAATGGTTTTGTAGACACCCTGTATAAGTAATTACAATTCGGTTCATTAATGAAGTTACCAGTAGGCAAACTACTTGATAATGAGAGAAAAAGCCACTATTATTTAGTTTTTAAGTAGTAAAATGGACACTTTCAAGAATTTTTGTCAATTATAGTAAAAATAACGTACATTCAAAAATAAAACAGTTATCGAAAATCGGTCGATTTTTTTCTTCTAATTAGTCTGTATATTACTCTGGTATTAGAAATAACTCAATTTTGGTCTAATGTTAAACGACATTTTTGATTTTCTATAAGGGGTTTAGTTTACACCCAGTGTATGCCTTTTTTTTCGACAGCAGGATATTGATATGCAGGACAGCCGTTGTTTTAACGAACGACACTTCGATATTCCAAATCGTCCACAATATGACTTCAAAATTACCTTAAAATATGTGTATTATTCCAACCTATTACCTAAGTCAGTTTTACTGACTTAGGCAATTGCTGACACTGTTCATATTTTGTAGGTGAAATAAACGATTCATCCGGAATAGAAACTGAGGAAAAAAATTAAACTATATTTTTCAGTTTTATCAGAATCTGCCCTATCTAAAGCACATAATCCCATAAAATCGCCAATCAAAGAATTGATAGGGGATGAGCCAATAATAGAAAAACCGCTTATGATGTTTTAGGCGGTCAGCATAACAGTATCATACATTGCTTTTCCAGAATTAGAAAGAATATGGTCTTAAAAGGTAGAATTACATCTCGTTTTAAATAACCCATTACGCCCTTATCAACTAGTTGCATTATTTGATGTGTAAAATGCGGAGGGAAGGATGAAAGGATTATTTCATTTTCACAACAATAGTTTACATCCAGTGTGTGGTTCATGATTATCTAGCAATAAAACCATTGGATATGCTAGATTGCATTCAGTATTACTCCGGTAATTCCTGAAAATCTAAATAAAAGTTTGAGAAGTTATCCAACCTGAAGTTTGGGCAAAACCTGTTCCCTAGGAACAGAACCAAACAAGAACTGAATTTGAATTTGAACACGCATTGGAGGAAATACGTATGCAGGAGGAAGTGTACAGATGATTACAATGCTAAACTTGATATATGGGAAAACCGAAGATATTATGAAGAAAAAAGGACGATTTCTACACATAAAATATTTTCAAGAGTTTATTGGATAGGTTCACATAAAACATATTTCAAATGAAAGAAGATAACAACATTAATAAATGAACAGCATTAAAATGACAGTAATATTAACTTTTACGATATTTGTAAGATAACATTAAATAAAAACTAAATTACTGCATTAACTGTTTACATGATCCCCATTTTGCTCAATACATTTCCCGTAAATTATCTCCTGCCTTTTTATAGTGGCCAGAATAATACCCTGATTTCGGTGATTTAATGATTCCAATTCTTAGGTTATCCTGTCTCTTATAATATCATCAGCTACGTGCCTTTCGTCGCCCAACTTTTCCTTTAAAAAGCCATGACTCTCAATTCTGGGCTATTTTATTGTGTCAAACATACCTATTCAAAACGGAAAATTTTCGTTTAAGAATCCGGTTAGATCAGCAATGATGTGGACTGGAGCCCGTCTTGTTGCCAAATTATATCATTATGTTGTTGAACCAAATTTTGAATTACTGGTCTTATTGGCCCTAAAATCTGGTTGTTAAAAACCTCACATCACTCGTTCACAGATTGCCGGCCCGAATTCCGAATTTGTCCCTCACATGAATACGTTCGTTTCCTGAGTCAGTCACGTTTATTTCTTTTCATTTTGGTAAGTTATATTATGCTAGGAAAGTTCCATAGATACAGAGCACTTTGAATAACTAGATTCCGGTGATGGGGATTTTCCATTAAATTATTAGGAATAAGGAAGACTTGGAGGTTCGAAGATTCAATAGGAAACAGAAATCCAAGCAGTTTGACGACCTTGTCAAATATGCCTGCATGGAATAGCACTAGCGATGATCTAGTGACTGTAATCGAGGCTCCGTCCAAAGGTGATGTTGATATATGGAGATCCCATGTCCAAGGATTCCAATGTTTCGGGGATAGCAATGCCTGGGATTTGAATAACCAGATTTCAGAACAAGCAACAGTGGATCCGTGTAAGTGAAAATAAGTAAGTATGAAGAGTCGCCTTTGGTAATATTGAAGCTGACTGCAGCCATACGAATAAATATTTAGTTCTCTTTTTAACATATTAGACGAAAAATAAATGAAATATTTCATGTGGAGCAAAGTCCGACTATTCGTGGGGCATATTCAGACAGTCCGAATGTGCCCTACTCATTTCATCTTAATTTGCCACATGTGTACAATATTTATTAATAAGCAAATATAAATGTGCACATGGGTAATAGTAGTAGTAGAGTTATGTACCCGTAAGCATAATACTTTCTATGAAAAATCGAAGGAAACTTACATTCATGCTAATTTCAAACTATAAAAGCTACAATCCCTATCGAATAAACTATAATAAGGAGTCAGATTTTCGATTTCCACACAATATTGTTACTCTGAAAAAATATATTCCAAAATGGCCTACAATATGACACTCTAATGTAGTAGATTTAAATTGTCTGCATGCGCCCGATGTCTGAAGCTACCCTACTCTACACAACCCGAACTTTTTGCGCGTCGGGTAATCATATCAAAAAGAAATGATCTATGGGGGAATTATATACCAGTAGATATAGTTTTAAACCGAAAATGAAATGCTGTTTCACTTAATACTGAGGTGGATGATATTTAGTAAGCGCTCTAGTAAAACACGTTGAAATAAAAGTTGTAGAGGTTCCGTTTTAAAAAAGATATGTTATATCCACCCTGCATTTTTTAGACAACCTATATATTATCATTTTTAAAAGATCCACGTCGCGAACCTCTACATCTTTTACATTAACGGTTTTTTGCTAAAATCGTGCGGTTACTACATATCGCCTTTTGGAGTACTAAGTTGACACCCTCCATATGCCCCTAGTGGTCAGAAAAAATCTAGGAAAATAATAAGAATATTTTTATAACCTGTAATGAAATTACATAATCAGTAATTTCCATTTGGCTATTTTTAACCTCGTATATGCTATAAAATATTCAATGATGCTTTGAGCTGCTTTGAGATTCATCAAACTGATAAAATAATATTAACGTTTATCTTCCCCATGCAGCTACTCTGAAAGATTCCAAAACATCAAATATTATATCTAACATAACCCAAATGATCCCAAGAAATGAAATATCTAAGGTTATTATCTACGATCATATAAATTATGTAGGAGTGGACATTTGAAGAACTTATTTAGCCATCATACGTTTGGGCGGTGGATTCTATCCCGAAAATAAATCAGTTTTGAATGGACCGAAAATTTCACCCATCTACTCGACCTGTGTTATTGAGCCCGATATACCTTTGAACCCTTCGCAAAATTTTATATATTACTTTTTCAATATATTACGTATATCTGACATTAACCAATAATAAATGATCATTTTTCAGTTATCGCTTCCGTTGCTTGCCAGTTTTCGTGAAAATAATTGTTCCTAATGGAGTGGAAAACATATTTAGCTGTCATTCAGTTGTGCGGTTAATGTGAACGCAGGAATCAATTTACATGTGGTTTTCTATTATCGCTCCATTCCCTCATTACCAACTGGGTAATAATTTAGTATATTGCGCTGGCTTTGTGGCTCTTTTGACCCATATTGCTTTTAAGTAAAAAAAACAGTGCTTGTGTGGTCAAAATCACAATATTCGAAGGAAACAAGAAAATCTTCTGAGGGTTATTGATTTGAAGTTTTTTAAATTAGCCCGTGCTTTGCTTGTAAAGATATTGGCATCTGGTTTTTCAATTTTGAGTCTAGTCAAAACTAACAAAGCCTTAGTTCTTGTAAGTCTAGATTTTTTTTGTGTTGACACAGCGTTTTGCACTTGAAGAGTCAACTGCAAGAACGATGAGAGTAACTTTGCCGCAAATGCATTTTTAAAAATTAAACGTCAGTACTAGAAGCCTAGGCAAAAATTGTAGCCATTCTGTGGATTATTTTGTTAGCAATTATAATATGAAAACAGGAATGATAAATGATGTAGCGTTCTCTGCAATCAACGAGTACAAATGGGCGTCAGAAAGTTCGTTAATGAAAACAGCTATGTAGGGAAACTAAACTCTTTAATTAATTATAGGAAGTACAATATAAATTCAATGACATAAAAATGTGACTACTTGACTTTTTCCAACAAATTCAACCTGTGGGGAAATGTGCTAGCAGGTTTACTCTAAAGCCTCATCTCCATTTAAATCTCACATACTCCCAACCAAAAGGTTATTAAACTTTTTCATATACTTTAGTATCCCAGTCGTCGAGGAGGTTTAATTTGTTACTACACTTCTAGTTTAAGTAATGGCAATTTGTTTTTCATCTTATGACATTACTTTTCTTGTTCCATGTTTGTCTAACGGCCAATCATCATTTTGTTCTAATACTCTTATGAATTTTATTTCTTCTTTATTGTATATTTCTAAAGGGTACACTCGTTGAATTGGCCTCATTGGTGATTTTAAATCTGACCAATCTAATTCGTCCATATTTTCCATGAAAAACTTCTTGTATTTTAGGTAAAGGCCAGTTTAAATGTTTTTTATTGTCGCTGCCAATCAGTACACTAACTCTTACGCTGACATCGAATTGAATAAATCGTTTTTTTTTAATTAGTTGTCCCAAGTATTCACTTCTAAAACGGGCGTTCAATCAATCTTTCAACTCATCCTTCTGCGCAAATCGCTGGCTTCTATTTTGTCCAAATCTGGAATTCTATCTTCTGTCACATCCTGAAAAAACATTGCTGGTGTTAAATTTCTCATGTCTTCACAATCTTCTGATAGATATGTTATTGGTCTTGAATTAGCTACAGCTACGCATTCGCATAACATTGTTGAGAGTTCTTTAAAAGAAATTGCGGCTTTTCCAAACATCTTTTTAGTAATTGTTTCAAAATGCTTATCAATCTCTCCCACCATCCTACCCACCAAGCAGCTGTGGGAGGATTAAACTTTCACCTTATCCTTTCAACAGCATCAAATTTCTTAAGTTTTTCCTAATTTAAAGATGCTGCAGCTCGCACTCTATCTTTTGGAAGAACAATGGGCGGTTGTTCGGAGCTTTACCTTCATTTCTTTGGCACCTTACACACTTGTAAATTACAGATCTTATTGATTTTCTACCACTGATAATCCAAAATGTTTATCTTAAACTGTTTAGAATTGTTTGAACTCCAGCTTTACATGCTCATCATGAATTAATATTTGTACAACGGTATGTTTGGATGGTAAAAGAAATGGATAGCGAACATTTTCAAAGTCTTGGCGTTCAGAAATTTTTGTTAGTAGTCTTCAAATTTCTCTATCATCTTCAAATATCACTAAAGATCCAACTTTGTTAATGTATGGTCTGTGAAAACTTCTTCTGTGCCATTTCAATTTCTTCAAGGGATAGGACTTCTTTTCGCATAATTCTTATATTTCTAGAGTTAAAAATAAATTGATTTATCCAGGATACAAGATTAATTATACTTTAATATTTCCAAATCTTTCTGTACAATTTCGAGAAGTCTTGATTATACACCAATAATCCAATTATACTTTCTTTTTCAGTTCCGAATATTTCTTCATTTACATGATAACTTTATTGTGGCCAATCACAGGGAGATTTTTGTAGCCACTCTGGTCATTCCCACCATTTCCTTTCGCTAAGTTGATATACTGACCATTCTTTGGAGGGGAGATCTGCCGGATTGAGCTGTCCAGGGACATAATTCCACAATGCTCTACTAGTTAGCAACTTTATTTCTAGAACTCTCTAACAAATGGTTTCAAATTATCGCATCGATTTAATCAAGACCGTCGTAGAGCCTGTCCAACAATAATTTAAATACTGATGTGCATCTCTAAAGACTTGCATCACTCCATCAAGCAATCGAGATCCAATAGTGGCAGCATGCCACTCTAACCTACAGATCGACATTTTTTAACAAGAGCTACTCAGATTTCGTTTGTATCAGTTGAACATAAGAAACATTTTTAATAGAAGTTTCTATCCCCATGAAAACTATCGCGGCACAGGCGTGTTTGCTAGCATTACAAAATAAATGTAAATTTATAACTTCTGGCATTGGATTCACATCTTAAGCAAACCATAGCGAAATTCTTAAACTTCTTAGTTCCACTAGCTCACTAATCCCACTGTAAAACTGAACTTCTATATATCAGCCTAGCTAGCTTCAACAACTATGTTTTCTGTAGTAAAATTTTTGGAAGTAATAGGCAGGGATAGGCAAGACCGATTGGATCAAATATCTTGTTTGAAGTTGATAGAACAGATTTTTTTGTACAATTTGGTACATTTTCAATATTATCTATGGAAATTTTTAATGTATCTTCCTTTTTGAGAAATTGCAATAAATTTTCTAGACGAGATTGAAGTGGAATATTTGTTGAAAAGGTTTCACTTCTTTGTCAGACACGAAGAACATCTTCAGGAAGATAAGATTTCCTTAAGGAATACAAAATTGCAACACATTTCTTTGTAGTTACTCCCAAAGTTTCCAGAGCTCGTGACTGTGTTGCCATCTTATGATAAAGAATATTTAAATTACATTTATTATTTAAATTGCTTAAAACTAATTTCAACAGCTCTCTAACATAGATCTTAATCAAAAGATCATCTTCCCTACCAAATTTTGATTTTATGCTCCCTAATGCTTTATCGCAGTTTTCGGTGGTAGGGGGGTAGCTTTCAACTAATTAGCTAGTCTTGGATATTGACACCCCTGGAATCGCAAAAACTTTCCAAAAATTTTGCCCGGAGGTCTAAGTGAGTAAAAATTAAAGTATGTAGGAAGGAAATTACGTTCTCTGATACTTTTGCTCCAATATTCTCCGAATAACAATAAAATGATTCAGCAGAAGAAAGGACATGAATATTGAATGAATAAAACGAAAGTTGTAGTTTATAATATTCATGATTGGACGATATATCGGGAATAGGCAAGTTTTTCTGAAAATTTAAAACTATAGTTTCCAATTCCACATACTTCATTGCCTTCTTTTTCGCTGCCGCATTTCGTGCATAAAATACTTCAGCTCTTGTCTAGTGAATTTCGTTTTGAACTTCTACAAAATCTAGGAATATTCATGACTTTTTCAAATTTATATAGGCGGGGCTTGTTCAGGTTGTCTGTTTTTGTATATTTCATTTTTGATGTTCCATAACGCTCACATCTTAAATATTCATTAATCAACTGAAAAGTAATGTCTTTATTTCAGCTCGCCATTTCTATTGATTCCAAACACAAAATCTACTTCTAAACATATTTAGTAAGAGTTTACGTATTATTTAGTAGTGGGGCCACTCTACTCAACAAGAAAATATAATTGGATGGATCGACTAAACTACTCTACTATTTTTTAGTGTTCGCACACATCAATTGCTACTTGACTAAAATATTAAACCACTCGACTAAATTACTAAATGTTTCTGATGCCCTGTCTAGATATGTTTAGTTATTTAATAGAGTACCCAATATTCACCAATCACTAAATGGTTTATTATCCGAATCAATCTTTCCAGTCACCGCGAGGAAACACTCGAACCGAACAATCTTAACGTCATTTGTCTCAAGTTCACTGCCAAGGGATTAACCAAGTTCATATGCGATAGAGCATACCGAAGGATTTTTATAACACTAGCTACCACTTTTGATTCAATACAGGCCGAATACTCGAATTTAGAAATAATCGTTCTAGGAGACTTCAATGCCCATAACATCAACTGGCTCAAACGTCACAACAAGACCGACAACGAAGGTAGAAAAGCTGAAGCAATTGCCATCAGCTGCGGGCTTACTAAACTTGTAGACGAACCCACTCGGATCTCAGAGAGGGGTGAAGTTGCCGCCCTCCTGAATTTTTTTTCTAACCACAAATCCTGACCAGTATACAATTCCAGCTGGTCCGCCATTTGGTACTTCCGACTATAATCTTATTACAACGATTTGTGAACTGTCACTCCTACAGAAGGATCCACCATTACCTCGTAAAATCTCGCATTACAATTGTGCAAACTGGGAGGATCTAAGTGAGCTCCCAGGAATAAACTTTTGCAATGCCCAAGTGACTCCAGGAATTTCTGGTCGGTATCAAAAGTAATAACTTTACAAAACGTCTCTTCCACCTTTGACTGATGAACGCGGTCTCACGGCGAATACAGCTAAGGAAAAAGCAGACATGCCCGCCGAAATGTTTTCATCGCACTCTACTTTAAGCATACCCCATGGCAAAGCTCTCCGCACCATATCCAATATCAACACTACCAGGTCTTTGTCCAATAACTTTAATACTTTTAAAGATCATGTCGTTGACTTTCAGTATGATGTAATTGGTGTTTCGGAGTCCTGGCTACATGCTGATATTAATGACGAAATTATTCAGTTAGATAACTACAATCTTATACGTCAGGATCGGTTGGGCCGAGGGGGTGGTGTTGCGGTATATTGTAAAAGTATTTTTAATTATCGTGTTTTGCTTCGGGAATCCGAGGTATTTCTTGAGCACATTTGGATTGAACTTAAAGTAAGTGGCAACAAAATTCTTATTGGTAACATATATCGCCCACCTAAGGGTGCATTAAACTTATTTTATTTTCACTTAGACACTGTTTTAGACGATTTTTACGCAACCTATGATCATATCTTTTTACTTGGAGACTTTAACATTAATGTTTTAGGTTTATGTACAACTTCTCCTTTACTCGAATCTTATTTTTTCGAATGTGGATTCAATTGAGGATTGTGGGGTAAGAGATGTTGGTATATCAGATCATTTGCTTGTTTACTGTAAAATTAAATTTGAAACCCCTGAATACCCCGACATCTGAATTAAAAAATATTGATATTTCCAGAAAATCCAATGTTCAACTGCCTTTGCATTTGCAAGACGTCGAGAAACTTAATAGCTTTTTTACCGAAATAAATAATAAAAATAATAAACCTGATAATGAATTTGTTAATTCTTTTAAACAACACCAAATTTCTCCCAATGAATTTAAATTTAATTTAATTACTCAAGATATGTTCATCAACATTTTACAAACTATAAAAAGTAAAGCTTTTGGTGTTGATAATTTAAATATAAGCATTATTTTGCTCTGTTGCCCTGCGATAATTAATCCACTTACTCACATCATAAATGTCTGTCTGGAAAAAAATTATTTTGCTAAAATATGGAAGCAAGCTAATGTTATTCCCTTACCCAAAATAAAAAACCCCACAGAATTTAATAATCTTTGTTCTATAAGTATTCTTCCTGTTCTTTCAAAAGTAATGGAGAAAATTATGGAACAGCAAATTTTGGAATGATTAAATTTTAATAACTTGATACCAGAATATCAGTGTGGTTTTCGTAAAGGTTATAGCTGCACCACCGCATTAACTCATGTAACTGACGACATTTTGAATGCTCTGGATAAAAACTTAGCCACGGTGTTGGTTCTTTTGGATTTTTCTAGGGCTTTTGAGTTGGTAAATAACCAAATTCTTTTAGCTTTGCTACATTATATAGGCTTTGGCGAGTCGGCAGTACCTTTAACAGCTTCTTATCTGTCTGACCGCAAACAAAGAGTAACGCTGCATGACAAAAGTTCAAGAGCCCTAGAAGTGATCATTGGAGTTTCACAGGGTAGTATTCTTGACCCATTTCTATGTACACTTTATACGTCACAGATCACAAAAGTAATTAAATATTCTAAACATCATAACTCAGCTGATGATACTCAAGTGTATTTTTCTTTTAAATACACTGATGTTGCTCAAGCCAATCATAGAATAAACGCTGACCTGAACAGTTCATTTTCTGAAATTCAAAAGCTACACTTAAAAATTAACTCTGCTAAATCAACAGCTGTTCTTTTCTGTAGTGATGCCCACAGAGCTTTTCTTTTAAATAATTTAAATATCCAAATATATAACGATGAAATTGCTTTTAAAAACTCTGCCAAGAATCTCGGTCTTGTAATGGATAACAAACTTACATTTAGGGAACACGTTACCCTTAAGTTAAGAAACGGATATTCTGCATTAAGATCAATTTATTCCCAGAGACACTATTTGAGTACGAGTGTCAAAAGAATGCTCTGCGATTCACTTGTATTATCACCACTAAACTACTGCGACACCATCTATGGACCCTGTCTTCATTATTGTGACTTTTACAGAATACAGAAACTCCAAAATTCTTGCCTTAGGCTTATATTTGGCATAGGAAGAAGAGATCATATATCTCACAAGCTAAAAGATGCAAAATGGTTAAATATGGAAAATCGGAGATTGTTGCATTCTCTTTGTTTCTTTTATAAATTGCTTAAATGGGAAACTCCACCATACTTACTTAAAAAGGTTAGCTTTCCGACTGATGTACATAATTTAAATATAAGAAGGAAACATTATTTTATATAATATTTTATAAGTCATTCTCATACTTGATTGTGTATCAGATCAACAAATTTCAAATATTAGCCTTTACGATGTCCGAAAACGCATTTAAAGCAAAATTTAAACATCTTTTTTTAACTCATAAAATTTCTGTTTTTTTTAAATACCATTTAACAAAATATGCTACTTAATTTTTAACTTAAACACTGTAATATGTAAGTATGCCTCAAAGTTCAAACGCACCGAATCCTTTCCTTTTCCTCTTCCTTTCCTGTTTTAGGTATGTGTTTCTTTAAATTTGCATTTAATTTATTTGAAGGCCTCAACAGAATTTAGGGGATCTATTTTAAAGAATTCTCTGAAAGTCTGAATATAATGGCCTATTGGTCACTCTATGTCGATATGTTCTACTAATATTTTAGTAGGTACCAATTATTTTTCTTTATAATTAATTTATATTAAATTTATAAAAAAACGTTATCATTAATTATTATTATTATTATTATTATTATTATTATTATTATTATTATTAT